>JAWMAG010000012.1:33197500-33232500 GCA_037013455.1 Ceratitis rosa
TATATAAAAATATAAGAAAAAACAACAAAATAAAAATAAAAATAAAACGACAACAAAAACAAGTAAAAGTGTCAATGCTAATCGCTGCTTCAAAAAGTGCAGACTTAAATGAAATGAGCAAAAATCAATAGCTTCTTTCAATCTGCAGACACATTAAGCAATGAAAACAAAGAAGAATATTTTGATAAATAAAATATGAAAAGATTAATTAAATAGGTATGTTGAGAAGCAGCAGCAGCAACAAAAGCAGATACTAGTTAGACAAACGACAAAAAACCAAAGTACGTAGTAATAAAATAATAACAAAATGCTATTGTTAGAAAATATTTATGATTTTTTTTTTAAATTTTCAAATGTCAGCAGCTTATCGAGTTGATTAACAGCTTTTTTAAATAAATATATAGACACCATTAGCAGACGCGCTTAAAGTTGACAAAAAAGTTAAAATAAAAAAATAAAATAATGTTTACATCAAAAACAAATGAACAACTTCACCAGCTAGATATTTGCTTATCGCACAAAGCGTGTTGTATCACGATAGCGCTTGAGCCAAACGCAAATGCTACTCAACGCGATACTAGTGGCTTCAGCTACTCAGCTTGTAACATTTAGGCCTCTTTTTCAATAATTTCCGTTGAACTCAACTTATAAAAAGCGAGAGCAAGCATCGTTTAAGCGTCACATCAGCGATTTGACAGAAGAAGAAGAAGAAGAAGAAGAGTTTTATAAAAATTTACCAGTTTCACTTTCAAGCACACATCAAATGAAACAAAAAAGAAAAAAAATCAATTCGAAACATAAAATCAAGCTGCTGAAGATTCCACTCACATTTACACACGGACCAATACAAATACAAATGTGGTTTAGACGCTGTTACTTATTTACTGTTTAATTTTTAGTTGCTCATCACAACACTGCCAACTCAAAGCTCAAGACATTTATATGTATCTATGTATGTACATAGGTGTTTAAGTGAGTATGTTTTAGTGAAGGTCGTTGTGTGGACTGTTAAAATTGTTATTGATTAAATTTTTTCCATTGATCTTTCATTTCGAATTTAGCTTCGCTGCTACTCTCCTCTTTTCTTTGCACACTCTTCTCTATAAACGAATTTGCATTACCACTTTCTCATCCGTTAGCCAAAAATGTTTGATGACATCAGCTGTGCGCCAAAAAAAAAAAAAAATATTGGTAGCTTAGCTAATTGCTTAGTCAGATCGCTTGTGAGCAATTTATAAATATGCAGATGTATTGAAGAGATGGGTTGGTGGGTGTCTGGAGTTTGAATTTTGTATTTTTTACATTTTTATTTTATTTTTTGGGCTCCAATTATATTTTCTCTCGTAGCAGTAAAAAATGCATTATTTTGAAATTTTGTTGACGCATGACGAATACTAATTTAATTAGATACATTATAATGAATAGATAAACACTGGTATGTTTATTCGAATTTAGGCAAAAAATAATTAATGAAAAATGTTGTAAAACTCGTTTTGATTAATGATATTATATATTTCACTAATTATATCACTAATTATATATATGTTATTATAATACATATGATAATTATAATACACATATTAGCTATAATTATTATATATACCCGTACATATGTATTAGACAATATTCATAATTTTCACTAAAATAAAAAAAAAAAAAAATGAGAAAATAAAAAATTAGGCATTGTTTTTTTTTGGAAAATAGTTATTGAATTTTTTATGCTTAATTTGCTACTAGTTTAATGCTAAAATTAAAAATTTTAAAATCTAATTTTTGTTCTCGTAAATATTTTCTTTTAATAATTGTTTTTCTGCTTAATAATAATAATAATTATTTCTTAATAATTATTTTTCTGCTTAAACCAACAGTTTTTTTATAAAAAAAAAATTAAAAGTCTTAGATGTGATAAAATAGAAAAAAAGCAATATATTAAAAAGCAAAATTTAAAAATGAAAAAAAATTTAATTTAAATATGTTTAAAATATCTGTTAAGAGTTTTAAATTTTTAGCTCACTTTGGAATTTTTAACTTATTTTGGAATAACTTGCATGTGGCATTGATGACGCACGAGACACAACAAACAGTGCAAAGAATTTAAAAATGCAAAAGTGTTATATTTATTTAAATATCAAATGATTTTTCAAAATAAGCGATTAAAAAATTAATTTTAAAAATTTTGTTAATATTTTTTATTAAATTCATAATTGATTATAATATAATAATCATTATTAATTGCAAAATATGCTAAAATAAATGGTAGGCTTTGTTGTACAAGGAGATTCGGTATATAATAAGTGAAAATAAATATATTATCACTTCCAAAAGGCGTTAACTGTTTTTTTGTTAATTACAATAAGTGCAAAAATATATATTTAATATTATTATTTTAATTTTTTTATATACATTTTATTTTAAATATTCTTTTTTTACAATGAAAAATAATCTAATCAAAGCTACACAATTCAGACTACTTTTTAAATTGGCTGCCTTTATAGATAACACTTTGTTTTATATCTATTTTGTCTTTTTCTTTTTTTTTTAACTTCAAAAATGTTCTTGCAAATTGCGATTTTTTCTCCAACTCAGCAGCGCAATTAACGCCATGCTATTGCTCTATACTCCACATCCGGCGTTGCTAGCTGATGAGCTAATTTTTTATTATATTTTATTACAATTGGATTTCCCACATATTTTGAGAGAGATGCGCGTGCGTACACTTACATACATAAACACATACATACACGTACATATATACATAGTAGCATTGAACTTTGTGAAATATATTTATGCTAATTACAACAGACCAACACCCTTTTCGGAATGACCCATCAAGCTTTTTAAGTGCTCGTAAATTTTCGTTTTTTATTTTTGTTATTGGTTAGAGAAATAACTGTAAAATTACGTATAACTACAATATTTATAAACACATAGTTGATGTTAAGAAATTTTGGAAAACACACACTTACGCTGTCCCGTTGTTCAAATAATTTACGGTTATTACTTCAATCATGCAATGTTCTTAAATTAAATTACATTAATTTCTTGTTGAGTGACATTTTAATGGTTGGTATAGGTAAACACCCACAGCGAAATAAATGTGCTTAAATCAACTAGTTTGGGTTATTTCCCTTTGAGGTTTATTGACATATTTTTGTTGGGTTATTTGGCCTATAATTTACTGCGGAGTGTGTAATGAAAAATATATTTTAATATAGCTTAAACGAACTTAACATATATGAATATGTGTCTTTCTCCATCTCTCACTCACTCAAGTAAATACAAATTTCATTTAAATTATTTAACTTCTCAAAGTGTTTGTTGTTCACTTGTGAGTATACAGATTTTTATATTATTTTTAATTAGTCTGTATGTGCAATAAATGTCTCAGTAATTTATGCACAAGAGTGAATCCGCTTCGATACACACAACTGCCAATGCAACTGCACATATTATTATTAATAATACATTTTATATTGTGTTATTTTTGCTATTGAAATATTTGCTATTATTTGCTGATGCATAAAATCATTATGAAATATACGCACAAACGCAACAATATACGTGTAGCTTGCAAATACTTATGCAAATATTCAAAGAATTGAGTTTGAACAAAAGCAGCGTCATGCTGTCCCACGCTCATGCGAGTGTATATGTGCGAGTGTATGTGTGTGTGTGTATCATTCTGCATTGTTTAAAGTTTGTTTACATTTTGAACGAGTGTTATTTTTTCATTCGCTTATCAGAAAAACCTGCCAGTTTCATACTAAAGCTAGAGCCATTTGGGTTGGCGGAGCATTTGCGTCACGAGATTTTCGTTCAATAATTATAATAAAAAATACTGAGTAATTTAAAATTGGTTTTAATATTAAAGTGAATATCATTTCGTGCGTTACATGCACCTCTAGAAGATATAACAGCTATTTGTGGACTAAATCTAATTAATTTGCAACACAAATTCAAGTCTTTTAAGGTTATAATTTTTGTTGAAAGTTTAAAAAATTCTACTTCCGTATCGGAGATATATTTTAGTGATATTTTTTCCACATCATGCTAGCTAATACTGTACAATTTATTGCAAATTTCCAACATTCTTTGATCAGTTAAATCGTAATGTAGTATAGTATAATATACTCCTCCTCCTCCATTTTGATTAATTATAATTCAATTAAATACATTTATTGTTACTCTGTTTGTATTCTTTATATATTATTCGATAATAGTTGGAATTTCTCTGCCTTATATACATATTATCACAACAGGATTTACGTTTTTTTTTTTTGAGTTTATGAACTTATTTTTTAAAACGCCCGATAATAGTGTGAGTGGCGTGCTTTTGTGTCTTCAGAATTGGTTGGCAAAAAGTGCAAATCATGCGTGAAAGCTCTCATTATATTCCCATTAATTTCACGCGCATCATTTAGTGGGTGGAAAAAAAAATTGTTTTTTTTTTTTAGTTTAAAGAAAATAATAAATTGATATTTAATGCGCTCAATCTATAATGATTTTTATTGAAAGAAGTAAATATATAAGTTTTTATGGTTTGTTTTTTTGTGTAAATTTTTTGAATGATTGGTTTTGGTTTTTTGCGTGCTCCTCTGGTAGCCTTGTTTCACGAATAATTTCGTTAGTTATTTATTCATATAATAATTAATTTTATACTTGACTTTTTAATTCAAAACTTCATTGCGATTAGTGCATGGTGCATGGTTAAATTAGGTTAAATTAAATTGAGTTTGGACTGTACTTGCGGCTGTGCCTTAGTTAAGCTTATTCGGGCTTGGCAGATTTTTAGTTCCGTCGGAATTTGGGAAAATGTTTCACTGCGTTATTAAAAATAAATGATTTAAGCATTTAAAATTAGTAAATAATTAATTAATAATAACTCAGATTTTTCAATTTTTAAAAAATCATCAATGTCATTGAGACTACTTAAATTAAAAAAGGGCCCATATAAAAAAAATTCTAATTAATTATTTTTTGTAAGAAAGATTTTTGTATGTAATATACTAAATAATATTAATTATTGATATACTCGTATACAATTTTAATTATTACTTTTTTTAAATATTTTTTCTAATAATTTTTTTTTATTGTATTATTTTTAATTAAATTATTATTGATATTTTTTATAAATCTTAGATATGTATTTTTTATATTTCTTAGTAATTTATTAACAAATATTTATTATAATATTTCTTTATTTACAATATTAATTTGTATTTTCTTCTCTTCTTCTCTTTTTAGGTGAGTGAATTGTTAATTAAGTGTAGTTAAGAGTAAATTCATTAAAGTCAACAGAAAGACGAACAAAAGGTATTTCTTATTATTTTAATTTTACAACATCATATTGAAATAAAATAAATTCTGATAAATGCCTTTAAGCGCATTAAAATTAACCTTAAAATTGGCAGGCGATATTGGCGTTTCAGGGGCAAACTCGAGCATGTCTATAAAACCCCAAAAAAAAAAAACAGAATATTAATGAAAAACAAAAGCAATAAAGATAAACAAAACAACGCTTAAAAACCCACATACAAGCATACACATATACACGTCCATGTACAATATGTATGCACATGCACCCAACAAATATTTATTAACATTGTATGACAACAAATTTCACTTGCACGCTTTCATGGTCAAAACGCATTGCATAACCAGTTGGTTGTTTGTTTAACTGTTGCCAGCGCGGAAGAATTTGCCACAATTTTGTAAGCGAGCGAGTCAGCGACTCATAGCCGGTACTCTTTGTATGTAATATGACACACTTGCAACTTTTTTCCTTTTTCTCTTTTATTATTTATACTGCGTTAATGCAAAGCATTTGCCATTCCGGCGTCATGTCATACGACCACATTGGCTCATTAAGGCCATTTGAGCTGCGTGCACGCAGTTAATCTTCAGTGACTGCTGCAAGGCGTGGCGTGCACTGTTGTTAAAGTTTTTGTTAATTTGATTTTAATTTTTTCAGATGTTTCTTGCAGTTCTTTTTCTGCAATTTTCGTGTGTTTCTTATTGTTTTGTTTTGACTGCGAGTATTGTATTTTTTCTTTGACTTACTTGCTGCCGGCAGCTGATGCACTGCATGCTTATAATTTTGTTGTAATAATTTTTGCTATAATTTTGTGGCTGTGAAGCGAGAAAGCAGTTCAAAATGATTTCGGGAACATACTACTATACAAGTGCATTTATGTAAATATATTTTTCAATAAATATGTATACTAAATACAAACTATTTACATATGTTATTGAAAAAAAAAATGAATTATTGTGACCTTCAAAAAAAAAAAATTGCTTTTAAACGCATACAATTTTAACGCTTCAGTTCGAACAAGCGTGAGTGAATGAATTGATACAATGTATATTTATATGTAGTCAAATGTAACTTTTTCACTTCACCGCTGCACGCTGCTCTGCACTATACACAGTGTGGTATTGGGAAACCGGCTTCAGCAGACGAGCACTACACCGACGCTTCAAGTCTGGCAATGATTCAATATAAATTATGAATTAACTTAATATGTATGTATGTATGTATGTATGGTGTTAAGTTGCATTCTACACTTGAATTACTTGTGCGTTCGAGTTGGTGTTGTAAATTTGTTCAATGATTTTATGATTGACAATTTTTAATATCAACTTTTTTCGCTTGTCACATGCACACACGGTGCAATGGACTGTAATGAATAAAAACGAGAATGAATGCATGCATGCTTGGTTTCTTATAAATAATATTTTTTTTAAGGTTTGATAAAATCAAATAAAAAAGTAAAATAAAATAAAATAAAGTAAAAATAATTTAAAGTAAAGATAAAGTAAAACTAAATAAAATAAAATAAAATAAAACCAAATAAAATAAATTAGAATGAAATAAAATAAATTAAAATAAAATAAAATAAAATAAAATGAAATAAAATAAAATGAAATAAAATAAAATAAAATAAAATAAAATAAAATAAAATAAAATAAAATAAAATAAAATAAAATAAAATAAAATAAAATTAAATAAAATAAAATAAAATAAAATAAAATAAAATAAAATAAAATAAAATAAAATAAAATAAAATAAAATAAAATAAAATAAAATAAAATAAAATAAAATAAAATAAAATAAAATAAAATAAAATAAAATAAAATAAAATAAAATAAAATAAAATAAAATAAAATAAAATAAAATAAAATAAAATAAAATAAAATAAAATAAAATAAAATAAAATAAAATAAAATAAAATAAAATAAAATAAAATAAAATAAAATAAAATAAAATAAAATAAAATAAAATAAAATAAAATAAAATAAAATAAAATAAAATAAAATAAAATAAAATAAAATAAAATAAAATAAAATAAAATAAAATAAAATAAAATAAAATAAAATAAAATAAAATAAAATAAAATAAAATAAAATAAAATAAAATAAAATAAAATAAAACAAATAAAATAATATAAAATAAAATAAAATAAAATAAAATAAAATAAAATAAAATAAAATAAAATAAAGTAAAATAAAATAAAATAAAATAAAATAAAATAAAATAAAATAAAATAAAATAAAATAAAATAAAATAAAATAAAATAAAATAAAATAAAATAAAATAATTGGATTAAAGTACAATTAAAATAAAAAAAAATAAATTAAAATAAAATAAAGTAGAAGAAAGAATAAAATAAAATAAAATAATGAAATAAAATAAAGCAAATTAAAATAAATTAAATAATAATATAATAAAAAACTAATATATAAGAAATGAAATAAATCAAATTGAGTTAAAATAAAATAAAATAAAGTTAAATAAACTAAATTAAAATAAAATAAAATAAAAATAAATGAAACAAAACAAGTTACAATAAAAAAAAAAAAACAAAATAAGATAAAATAAAAAAGAAATTAAATAAAAAATAAGAGATTAAATAAAAAATTAAATAAATAAAAATGAACTAAAATAAAAAAGTAAAATAAATCAAAAGAAAAGAAAATACAGCAAAATAAAATAGATTAATATAAAAAAGGCAAATAAAATAACATACGAAATCAAAATGAAGGAAAGAAAGCAGAATAAGATATTTAAAATAAATAATAATATTAATAAATTTAAAATCTCTATATTTATATTTTTCTGAGGTCCGCTTGTGAACTACCTATCGAAAAATGCTGCTATTTAAACATTTTTCATTTCAACTTTTGTTTAATAACATTGTTTTTGCCTTGCTTTATAGTAACACCGATTAATTTTCTGACACATTTTGTTATAATTATGTTTTTTCATAACGCATTAAGGTAATAAATTGAAGTAGCCATACGTTGACATCTGATTGCAACTACAAATTTTCAAAATGCCGTTTTTCTTTCATTCAAGTCAAGCCAAATATATTGCTCTCCTAGTCAACAGCAATTGTTGTCATTGTTTGTTGAATATGTATGTACATATGTTTGCAAATAAAAATCTATTTACTTTGTTGTCAAATAATGGCAGTTCATACAACAGCAATTAATCATGGCCTATTAGAACGCCTTTCAATTAAGGCTAAAGCAAAGCTTTCCGTAAATTAACTTTTAGGTACATATAAAGGCATATATGTACAACCACTTGTATTGGTTATAATAGCATATTGGTAATCAAGCAAATTATATGCTTGAGTGGGCAATCTTGACCAACCTTATTTCTTAGCCAAAGTGCTGCAAATTACTTAATGGTAATTTTTTTTTTAGAATATCATTTATCAATTGAATGCTACAGTTTCAGTGAGTAGCTTGTTAATTCAAAAAAATTTAAATACTATTTCAAAAAAAATTCTTTAAATAATCTTGGAGCAGAAATAAAAATTTAAATTTAAATGTATTATTATTTTAAATATTGCTATTGAAAATTTTATTTCGTTATGTATTGAAATAAATAAAATCTAAGAAAGTATGCTTATTATAATTATATTTATTTAATTGCATGTATTTAATGCTGAAAACGTTAATAACCACTACTAACAGCTAACAAAATATAAGCATATTTTTTTAGTTTCATTTGTAATATTTTATGGTTCAATAATTATAAAATTATTGACGAAAACTTTTTAGTATTTGATTGGAGTTGAAACAACTTTTTGTTGTAAAGTGAAACGAAATAGTTTTCCTTTATAAAGAATGGCAGATTTTAATTTATCTTCCGAAGTTATCCTCATGAAAATAAGATTAATTTTTTAAATAATTTTTCTTTTTAATTAAATAACTTTGATGTGTAATAAAATTTGTATTAAACATTTTTTAATGTCAAATTGTTAAAAATGTCTACTTTGCAAATAAATGTAATTATTTCAATTTAGTTTTTTGTTCTATATTTTTCATTTAAATATTAAGAATAAATGTTAAATTTTTCTTTCTTCATTAATAAGGTCGGGGCGTATGAGTAACTTTAAAGGAATGTTTAAAAAAAATATATAGGTATAATAATTATAGTATTGTATATATGGAATTGACACATTCATATTTTATCCTTCACAAATGTCAGCACTGACAACACTGGCAACCTTCAACAAAAAAATTACTAATGCTTATGTAAGTGCTGTCAAAATGCCTCAAATAATTTGAAATTGTACTATCCCAATCACCTAGAGATGGATTACAGCCAAATAAATCTCACATTTATATTTTCTTGATGAAAGAAGATAAGTTCATGTATTTTTTGATTTATTTAAATTTTTGAAAACCAACATTGTGGCGGTGCTGACAGCTCAAGGTGAACATTTCAAGCACTACACTAAAATATTATACAAAATGTTGAAGAAAAAATTAAATAAGTCATTAAAACTAGTTTTCTAATTTGTTTACAATTAAGAAATGCAATTGATATTGATAATGGGTATTGTTGTTGTTTTTTAGGAGATATTTATTTGATTGAAAGTCGGTAGACAGGCTTTATTTTGTAAATAAGCGTATGTACGTATTACAAAAAATATATGACTTACCTGTATACAATTTAATATCATTTATTGTTGTTGTGGAAAAACTTTTATTTTTTAATTTTTAAATAAATTTTTTTTTCTATATGCTCCCAATAATATTTGAGATTTAAGTAAACAGAAAATACGTGTAGTTTGCACATATTTAAATGAATAATCATTGATTCATTGTTGTTACGAAAAGTGCGCTCAGCAAGTTCATATTTGCACTCAATCTCGTTATGCCACCTTAGCTTTTCTTGTGGTTACGTAAATGGAAGAATCCTTCAAATTCGTCAATAATTTAACAAATATTTTTTACTTTAGTCATTTCGTTTACGGATGTATTAAATCAAATGTGAGGTTATTCCAGTTGTACAATTATGGCGACATCTCTAATGTCTCGCTATTTAATTTGCATACACATTTGTATGAACGTAAATTATTTAAGGCGATAAACTATGACGTTTATGATATTTATAGCGCATGCGTTTATGAATAATTTTATGTTAATATATTGTACTAAAGGTGACTAAGTACCAGTGGTAATGAATATAAATATACATTAGACAATTTTTAAAAATAAAGAAATATTGAAGTTTTATGGTGAAATATTTTTATTGAAAGCATTTTTTTATATAAAGTTATTCATTTACTCATATCTAAATTATTTATTTTTTTTGGCAAAAAAAAAATTTTTACAGACAAATAAGACAAGCTAATCTCATAGTGTTTTACTTCTAATATGTAATATATGCTATGTACAGAACTGGAAAAAAAATTTCAAAAAAATCAGAAATATTTATATGCACAAATTGAATTTTTGAAGTTTGTGTCCGTGAGAAAAAAAATTTAAACATTTATAATTTTAGCTCATACATATTTCTTAAAAATTTCAATTTGACTCAACCCACTTCCACTTCCAAGTACGCCCACCTTGCCGACAGTATGACTAACTGACAGCTGTCAATTCACGCTCCCGCTTTAACTGTTGTAATCGCAAATAATCGGAATGCTGTTGGTACAGTTTTTGCAACTTAAAAAAAAACTGAATGCCTTCATCACGCATGCGCAAAGCAATTGTATGTGAAATATTATGCTTATCATCTTTGTAGTAGCGCCTGCGCCTGTAAAATCTGACAGTTAACCGGCAGACTGACTGTCAATCACCAAAGCATAGATTAGATGCTCAGGCGGCTGTCAGAGCGTGTGCGCTCTGTGTTGTCCACGCTTACTTTTTGATTTTTTTTCTTATTTTTGTTGTGCTTGTGTAATTATTGCCGCTTGCGCGCTTGTAATTAAAATTTATTGAATTCTTTAAACTTCTTTTTCTTCTTCTTAAGTGTATGACGCTAATAAAATGCAAACAAAGTGAAAACAAATCACACAACAACAATACAATAAAAGATGACTTTACAATTAGAGAATTACATATAACGATAAACAAACATTTATACGTACATGTACCTATGTATAGTACGTTGCCACACACACCTTCGACAATTTTTGTTTACATTAACTGTTCTCACTGTCATATCGTTGACGACTATGTAGGTATGTGGTGTGAGTGTGTGTTGGTTTTTTGTTGTAGTTGTAATTTTATGCTTAACTGGTAAACTATTAAATGTTCAATGACTTAGACGTTTCACTGCAGGCCATCCCACAATTGATGTGTTAATATTTGTATGGAATCGGTGTTGTCTACAAAAAAAAAAAAAAAATATTGGATAGTGACCATAAGCTCCGTAGTTACTTAAAAACCTATATACAAATACATATATGTACACATATATATAAGTGGGCCAACCAGTTCAATAGCCACAGTTTGTTATCTCATCATTTACCAGCAGCGTTTGCCTCACCACTCAGCTGGTGGTTACATTTGTCAATTTTTCCTATTACTTACTACAACATTTGTATCAGTATGTAAGTATGTAGTATACAATGAGATGAGCATGAGCGATGTGGATTGTTGATAATTGCATTTGTTGCTCACAACATAATCATAATCATAAAAATAAATATTAAATATTTCAATCAGCATATTGGAAACCGGTCAAAAATGTGCGCTCTTACATAAATACATGCGTATGTACATATTTATGATTATTTGATTTGTTTGTTGCTGCATGAAAACGGCCTTGTCATTCAGATTAGGCAGCAAAATTTTTTTTTGTTTGCTTTATTTCAGATTTTTACAGTTATTTCTTATTGCATTTTTCAAATCTAAATCACTGCTATTTGTCAAATTTTAATATTATATTTACATTTGAAATGTGGTCTAAAGTGTATATTTCGACATGGCGCATTTATTTTAACTAAAATTTTTGGCCAATTTTAAATTATAACTTTAACTTCAAACATCTCTTCCTAATAAACTCTTTAGCTCAATAACAATATCCATTATATTTTCTGATATGTCAAGCTACTGTGCTCGGCTAATTACTTTTATTCGTATAGTAACAGTTTAAGTTTCAAAATGCATAAGAAAACTAGTATTTAACTAGTATGCAGCTGATGCATAGTTAGACAATTAATATTTCAACATGTTAAAAAACACCAGTTTTTAACACGAGAATGTTATGGAAGATGAACTAGTTGCTGTAAAGACTGGTAGCATTCTAGCTAACAGCTAGTATTTTCCCATGCAGAAAATTTGCCTTTCAAATCCTTTTCGCATTTTTTGCCAAAATTTTTTTATTTTCATTTTGCAACACCGAAAATTTCTAGCAGATTTCTCATGAAAAGTGATAGAAAAATCGAGCCCATTTATGACTGGAATATAGTGGAATGAAGAGCAAGACAGTAATGATATGCAGAAAGGAGTAGAGTAGATTAGCATATAAGATTAGAAAAATAGTAAGTAAACTATGTATTGTATATATTATAAAAGAAGTTAGCTTAAGTTTTCTACTCGTATTATAGTTATAAGGTGATTATAAAATCAGTTATTGTTTTGCTCTTTACGCCGCTATACCACAGTGCAGAGACAACAATCGTTTCAATATATCTGTCAGTAGTCCTTTTAATATATAAATTAAAAATATAACATCAACATCACAACGACCTTATACATACAATGTATAATTTAAATATTTTTTAACTTAAAAAAAAGCTTCTAAAAAGTTATCTCACGAAAGCTTTTACTACAAGGAATTGTTTTCATAGAAAATTCGTATTATTATTAACAACATACTCAATAGCTGTTTGATGGAATAAAAAATGTATACAAATATTTACTAAACACACACTTAACCAGACATATTTTCTTCTTGGCAACTACCATAGATTGTTGTTTATGTTTAATTAATACGTTTGGAAGTGTTTACACCAAAAAGTTTGTTGAACTTTTATACAAAGCAACAAGTGATATGCAGAAAATTTGTAACGAAATTTTGAGTTGCAAAAAGCAACAGAGAAAATTACAATACTCACAAAATACTATGCCAAATACGCAAGTTATTATTACAGCAATTAAATAACGCGTTAACGGTGATAATGACATTGCTTGCCTTCACCCAAAGACGACCCAGCGCTTTTAAGTGGCATATTGGCCGAGGCATCAATGAGTATGCTTAACTTAAGTGTGATGATTAATACTATATACTCAATGAGTTGTTTAATCACACACATACAAAAGTAGATATATATATATATTAATATAAATTAATTTACATATATTTAAGGTGTCGCTTACTGGTTCTTTCATATGAGTGGCAAGGTGTCTAGAATAGGTGTTCCACCTGAAATATAATATACGTATGCCGCTGTATAAAGTAAGAGTTTGTATATATTTTCTTGTATTTTGGGTTAAAAAATTACAAATAATTAATTAAAAGCTTAGTTAAATTAGCGGTCAATGTCAAAGTGAGATGATAACAGGCGTATCATGCCTGAGGTCCATTGCGATCTATACAAATAGCTGTTTGTATATCTGAAATCTGTACATTGAAATTTGAAATTTTTACCAAATTTGTCTAAGGCAAGCAAAGAAAAAATTAAACATCACTTTATAGTAAATGGAAAAAAATTTTAATTTAATACAACACAGCATGGTCAACTATGAAAAACTTGGGTAGCAGAGTGCGTGTGCCAAACCGCTTGCGTTAGCAAATTTAATCAGCTTCCAATTTTTGTTTTTTCAACAGTAATTGAAGGTTATTTGCCTGCCACTGCCTTTTTTGAAGACTTAAAGGTGTAAAAAAAATAAAAAAAAATAAATAAAACAAATTCAATATCTTTAATGAAAAAGGTATAAGGAATGTTATAAAATAGAATTTTTCAAAAGTAGAAAAATGTTAATAAAATTAAATAAAATATGTAAAAATGTTTAAATTAAACAAATATAAATGAATTCAATTGTTGTTTTTTCGTCCAAAAGTTGTATGGATCAGCGCCAAATACTCGTGATATATACAGATATATGCCATTTAGCAACTTGATATTCTTCATTTTTCTACCAAACTTGGCTGATTTAAGAACAAGTCTATAGATACATATTTTAGATATTTATATACTTATGTACATATATACGTATGTGTATATTGTATATATTTTAAACAAGAACTTATCAAATGCCACATAACTTGTACTGAGAGCATTAGTGTGAGCCAGCTTGATTTTGATATACACGAAAAACGAGTGTTTCGCTCTCAAAAATTTTTCTTATTCTTTTTTCTTTAGTTAATAAGCGTGTGATTTGTTTTTTGTTCAATACAATGTATTGCTAATTTTCGCTTTTTATACACAATAGAAGTAAATGTTAGTTAGTGTGGTCTATGTAGTCTGGTTTGGTTTGGCTTGGGCTGGTTGGAAAACAACTTATTTCGGGTTAAGTTTAAATTATTGATGAGCTATGCTATTTTTGGGCGCTGCTTGTCCAAAGAACACATATGAATGTATGAGTTTATATGAATGTGTGCAAATATGAAGTTCATATAAAAGGAGCGCTTACACGAGCAGTTTTACTGGGTAAAAGAAAAAACAAAAACAATAATAAAAGAACTAAAAAAAAAATTAAAAAAATAAATAATTAAATAAAGAAAAAAAATCTGCAAATTTTACTTTAATTTAGCCAGCTGACTGTACAAATATTTATATATCTATTTTAAAAATCATCATAATTTGAACTATTGTTCTAAAACCTGTGCGAAGAAAATCTTATATAACACAATGCAAATTCTATACATTTGTTTGGAGGCAAACTAGTATTAAACAAGTCATATCAATTGTCATTAGTTATTTAAATTTATATATATATGTATGTGTATTTATGTGTGTATTTTGGCCTTATTATACCTAAATTGGTTATTATATGTGCAAATTACGGTTTTCGTTTCCGCCTAAATTAGAATTTATTGCCAAATTGAAATTAATTTTATAACGAAAAGCTATATTTTTTTTTTTTTTTTTTTTTGTATATTGAATGAAGGTATTGCGTGATGCGGAAGAAATGTAGAATAAATTATTGATTTACTGCTGTATAATAATTAGTAGAAATTTTAAGAAATTAGAAGAAGTTTTATACTAAGAAGTATAGAACTATAGAAACGTATAAAAAGTATAGAAAAATGATACAAAGTAGTTAGAGATAAAATTCAACGGAAATTTTATGTTGTATTAAGAGCTTTCATATTACATTTCAAATGGTTTTGCTACTTCAAATGTTCAAGTGGTCCTCAAAAATTATGATTTAAATAAATCACGCTTTGCAATTATGTATTTTTATTTCTCTAATAATTATTAAATTAATATCAATATCTATATGGTTAGGAGTTTTATGACGAGAAATTCTTCGAAACTTAAATGCAATTAAATTTTTTTTTCAAATTTTATTTAAATTTTTTTATAAATATTTACATATAATAACAAAAACTGCGTATACAACTAGTGTTTGCATTTTTTATTGTTTAAAAAAATATTTTTGCATATACATAAATATGTACTATGCAGCATTGTTATAAACACTACTTCAATTATGCCTCAAATGACCACCTAGGCGTATGAGTAATGTTTGCTGCTACATACGTGTATAATATTAAAGTTTATCCAAATATTTTCAGTTCAATTGAAAATGAACTATTGCAAAATGTGCTTGCCAAGCCATTCACTAAATTTAAATGAGTACCAAAATGTAATTGGAATTTATTTTACATTTATTCTCTTTTTCGAGCTCTTCATATTTTACTTAAGCGTATTGTTAACATCATAACGAAGTCCATAATTTAAAAGCTTACAGTTGACCAATTGAAGTTGTTATTAAATCGGGGATTACTCAAATATACTATATATGTATATAATTAACACTTTATAACCGCTTAAGTGATTTTTGGTCACTTTTTTATGCACATATACCATAGTTGGACCAACAATTTTCAGCTGTTTTCAAATGGATAATAAATTACTCTCGATTTGATATTATTTTCATTGCAAAAATACTATCGAAAATATGCCCATTTTCCGCCGAGAGGTAAATGTATTAAACGAAAACTTTTCAGTTGAGTTTTTCGAACCCAAGACCTGTTACTACTGTGGTCGCAGGAGTGCATACTTACACATGTATATGTAAATACATATATGACCTCGGCTAAAGTGCTGTTTTATAACTCTTCTTCGAGTACAAAACAAAAATTTAATTTTAATTTCATATTAATGAACTCTGAAAGTGGTCGACCTCTATATATGTACATATATGTATTATTTTCAGCTGCTGCTGCTGGTATACAAATATAAAGAAAAAAAGCAAAAACACACCAGTTGTCATGCAATGTTGTAATTAAAAGGACATGCTGAAGCTCGTTGTTTACGAATGCTGCAAGCAAGGACATATAACATAACATATATGTATATATGTGTGAAAGTATCAATATAAATATGTAAAATAACAGCGAGATATGCAAATGCATTGCGTGACAGATAGAATGTATATTTATTTATAAAATCAAGAATAAAAAATTAAAATAAAAAAAAATAAAAAATTTTATATTTTTCATATATACGTATATAATATATTTCTGCAAGTATGTATGTATAGAATTTTGCGTGTATCTCAAATACTCTACGCACAACCGGTTCATTTGAATGCACATATATAAATGTTTGTTTTTCTCTTCCAATATCTATCTCTCGATCTAAAACTAGATAAACGCATATCTGCTTGAAAATACATACGTGTATGCACCTACAAACATACTTACGTGTAGCTCATCAATTTTTCCAATCAGGTCAATTTTGAATGTTTATGCATGTGTAATTTGATGATTTTGACAATTTTCGGCAAATTGCATGAGATATTACAGTTAATATACATACATACGTGTAAGTACACACATATTTAAAAGTGCTTATAGCTGTCACGAGCTGGTAAGTTGTTTGCACAATATATGAAAAATAAATTTTTTTTGCGAATATAAATTTGGGAATTTTTCAACATGCAGATATACACACATAAATATATATATTTACATGCATATGCACATAGAATTTAACGTAAATTAAATTTAGAGTATCCAAATCGTATATTTTTTTGGTTTTTTTTTCAATCAAATAAAATAAATTTAAATTGCTAACATAAAAAAATAAAGAAAAAAAGAATAAAAAAGTAAAAAACAAAATCAAATTAAAAAAAAATTACCTAAAAACTCCAAAAACGAATTAAATTGCAGTTGAGCTTGGCATTACACCTTACATCGAAATTCCACCACTGGGCTTAAAATGCTTTCAAAAGATTAAAAAACAAAAAATCTGCATAAAAAAAAAACTAATAAAAAAAAAATTTGCTATTTAAAATTGTTGTTGAAAAATTTATTTGATTTATTGCACAATATTCGCAAGCTTTGTCAGACATCAAGCACCAATTATGCAAATACTTAGTAAGAGCTCTGTTGCAATTTGTGCCATACTTAAATAACACTAAAACGAAAAAAAGGTTTAATAAAATTACACTAAAGCTTTAAACGCACTTAATAGATATTACAAAATCAAAATAAAAAAAAAAACCACACGTGAGATAAAAATTAAACATCAAAACCCGCCAGCATCACAACATTCATACAATTACATATACATATGCAAAATGCACTAAACTCGATTTTAATTGCTGTCATTCAAAATGCGGCAAAAAAAAAATCTATGGAAAGAGCCAAATGTGTTGTGCATGCGTGTTCATATATAATATATTTTGTGATAACATCGCATGCCCAAAAGCATGCGTTTTGCAGCTTTGGCATTTGAAAGGTGAAAAATATTATTTTTTTATCTTAGTTTTATTAAAATATTTTATTATCATTTTTTTTTATTCATTTTCAAAAATTCAAAAATTAATCAGCGTCACTTTCAGAGGCTCGTTTAGAAGTCGGCTTTGCTTTAGCGCGAAGTGTTTAGCCAATTTGTGATGGTAGTTATATAAATTAAAATCAACATATCACTTTGAGCGTGTTTTCCTCATTTTTTATTTTTTTAAATTAAGAAAATTTTAAGCCAAATTGGCTTGAATTCTTCCTAAAAAATATTTTATTTATTTTTGATTGTATGAAATTAATTAATAATAATAAATATATACTTTCAAATATTTAGTAATTTTTTTAAAAAAATTCAAAAAACAGTTTAGCCAAAAAAAAAAAAAAAATTGAGAAAGCTTAGAAATTCTCGGTCCCTTATTAGCAGCAGACTGGTGTTCTTTACATGATTATTGACGTCAGGAGAACAATAAACTCAAAATTACTTACCGTTTTACGCAGATATATACTAGGTACTATATACTATGTACTATATGGTTGAACAACTCAGGTATAGGTAATAAATATTTTGTAGAACAGACTTTAAATTAAACAATAAAACAAAATTTATCAACCGGTATTGGTTGAAAAAATCTTGTTTTCAAAGGTAAAAAATGCGTAAAAAATTATTATTTTCGTAAAAAAAATTCATAATGCTTACTTTTGTAAAAAAAAAAGAATAAAATAATAACAAAAAATAAAATAATAATAAAAAAAATAAGTCAGATTTAAACGCATTTTTCCTTTACCAAAGTCAATAATAACAAAATAATAACATAAAGAATAAAACCAAAACACTTTGGTATATTTTCAGGCTTACTTTTGATTAAAAAAAAGAAAAACTAAATTCAAATCAGATTTAACCACATTTTTCTTGTGCCAAAGTCAATAGTATCGAAAAACACAAATCCTTGATAGCTTACCGCATTCTCTCACGATGAGATTTTTAAGCTTTTTCGCGCAGTTGGCTTTCATAATTTTTGGTTTCCTGGCAGTATATGTCATTGAAATGCTTTTGCAGTACTTTTTAGTGGAAGTTTCCAATAATTTCCTTTGCAGCCGTACTTCCCTGCCGCCGCTTAAGCACACTTCCGGTTATTCAGTTATGCATGAATACATAAATTTGCTTATAAATATCAGTTAATAAGTAATTAATAAAATGAAGACTATCGTTTTCTTAAATCAGATATACACAAGTTAAACTGAATGCTTGTTATTTTTTTTAATAAAAATGTATTGAATAGAAAACCTGCCTTAATTTTTGCATTTCCAGTTTAATACAATAGTTCTTCTGCTCAGTGCTAACTGTGTTTGTGCCCAAAAATATAAAAACTGTTTTCTTTAAATTTCATATGAGTTAGATAAATTTGCATATTAATAAAAAATACATACATACATATACACAGTTGCGTTTGTATGTATTTGTATAATAATTTATACTCATAGCAACGTGCTTAGCTCATCTCTTCTTGACGTCATATTTATTTAAAAAGAAAAAAAAATACATTATAAAAACCTGCCAAAACTGTTTCTTATTTTTTTGTTTGCCCATAAATGAAATCTTCTTTTCTAAATAAATAAACCTACATTTACCGTTGTCGCGAGCAGTTCAGTCAAGCGCGTTTTGCAGCAGTGACAAGTTGTCAGCTTATAGAGATTTTTATACCATATAGTGCGCATCGGAGTAATGCAATATAAAAATATATAATGATTTATTATATTTTCTTGAATGTGTATTCTTTATTTTTGACATTTTTCTGACATTGTTTCTTTTTTTTTAATTTTTTTAAATTTTTTTTTATAGATATTGTCATACGCATATCCGCTTAAGTGTGCTCCATTTTAATACAAAAGCAAATTTGCCAAAGTGTAGGCGCTTGTAGCACATAAATTAACTATACAAAGTAGTGACAATATATATATTTTTTTTGGTTTTCAACGCCCAAAATTTTGGCAACACGATTTAGTCATTTGAAGGCATTAATGCCAGCCAACGCAATGTCTTGGTGGCTGCAGAGGTTACTACAATTGGTAATTATTAAGTTTGACATGTGTGTGTGTGTGTGTGTGTGTTTGGGTAAAGAGAAGAGGTGGAAAAAAATTCTCAAAAATTGCATTCCCAACAATTTGTTACCTATTCAAATTTTTTGTGCGTTATTATTATTTTTTTTCAATACATAACTTTTCAACACCATATTCGGTTAATTACTCATGGCTTGTGTTGTAGTTTTGTTGCTGCTGTCAGACTTTGTATATTTTCTTTGGCGTAAGAGTACATACATAGTCTCATCACATATTGCACACCTTATATCAGGCTTTACTTGCGTACACCCTTTTAACCTAAGCTGACCAAAGACGTTTGATAAATGGTTTCTTGCTGCTTACATAAGCTTTGTAAGCTTTGTACGTCAAAGCTATGTTACGGATGAACAGAAATAAATAGATGTACATATGTATATATTACATGTTATATAGAAAGTTACACAATAGCTGGATTTAACAAATAAAATTTGTAAATATTTGTTGAAAGTGAGGATATGGTTGGCTTTAAACACGCTTGATTGGTGAATGAAGCTATGGTAACGTAAACGGAATTGACACTGAAAAGCTGTATAAATTTTGTATCGCTTAAAAGGGTTAAAAAAAATCATTTGCTGTGATCCGATGGAACTATAAAATAGGTTTCGGGTCAACATGTGTTTGAAAAAAAAAACTCTATTCTCTACTCTACTTTTGCACCACTGTAATGAAGAGATACTCTGAATCTATACAACTTTTGCGCTTAGGACTTTTTAAAATTAATTTCAGAAATTTTATTAAATGTTTTTTACCTTTATAAATTAGTACTTTTTTTCTTACTTTTTATAAAAAATAAATAGTTGTATAAATAATAACTAATAAATTTTTTTTATATGTTCTCCTACACATTATCCATACAGGCCATCGCTTGCATTTTGGTGCAATGCGCTCTCTCTCAAAACTACGATAAGGAAAATCGCCGCCTTATTCTGCAAATCAAAGACCAAAAAACGACCAATCAACAATACTATTCGTCGAATTTCGATACCAGTAAGTAGAAAATGTTTCAATTTTATTTAAACAAAAAAAACATCAACTAAATGCACCACAAACATTTTCAAACATGTAATACAATGATTAAAATAGAAAATGCATTAGAAAATATTTTTACATACATATAAAAATATATATGTGTATGTTAGCATTCATTAAACTATCCTATATGCTATCTATATTTTCTTATTTCTACTTGTCTTACTACTCTTTATTTTTTTTTCCTAACTTTTATTTTTAACATTTTCATTTTATTTTTTTCATTTCTTCTCTTTAATATTCTTTCGAATCCTTAACCATCCTTTCACACTCCTATAACTGTGCTATGTCTCTTCACTCTCTCTCTCTGTATCTCTCTCTTTCTCTCCCTCTCTTATTACTATCTGCCTGTCTCTTTTTAACTAACTAGCTGGTTAGTAGCTGCTGTAACTAAATTTTTAAAATCCCTCTCTTTCTATTTCAAAAGCTCTATATCTATCTTTCCATCACGCTCATCCATCAAATAGTTTTAGATTTTTGCCATCCATACAAAATAGTAGATTTTTTTAGCATTTACATACCTACATACCTATTTATTACATAATTATATACATTTTCTTATGAGTAGAAATATTGCGCTGCAAAAGAAGCTCAAGGCAAGGACTCGTTCGCCGCACAGCCTTCGACGTAAGGAGTCCTTCCGGCTTTCAGAATTACGCACTTAGATTTGTTGTTATATTTATTGTATAACAGTAAACGTAGCAGCTTGTTGTAGTTAGAGAAAGTAAAAAAAAAAAAATTAAATAATTTTTTTCGTATTTAGCAAAAAATAGTATTTCTACACCATTTAATAGTAATTAATTTATAATTAATTAACAGTAGCGCGCGCTGTAGCCTTAATAAAATTAAAAACCAAAAAAGAAAACAAAAAACAACAACACAACAGCAACTAAATAACCACAAAAAAGTTGAATTCTAAAATTAAAAAAAAAAAAATTAATTAATAATACGTTTTTCGCTTGATGTTCCCATAGTAGTAAATAAAAACACCTTACTCAAGCGTATTTAAATATAATTTACATTTTACATATTCTATCATTATTATTTACATATGTTGTTACTTTTGTTGTAGCTTTGTACTAAAACACCCAAATACTTAAAAAACAAAATTCATAAAGAATGCGTAAAAAGTAGTAGCCAACGCACACAAATATTATTATCTACATCTATTTAGTAGTATATATTTATATATATCAAAATAAACAACAACAAAATAAATATCGTCCAACTCAAAACTCGTCTCAAATTGTAAATATTTTCCAACCGACACACACAACTCAGCTCGACTCAAAATCAACTCGATTCTCAGAAACCACTCAAAATCGATTCCACGACATTCCACTCCACTTTACCTTTCCACTTTTCCCATTAGAATTTTTTTTTTTTGAATTCAATTTGTAAAATTTGAAACACTTTTTTGTTCAAGTGAAATAACTCTTTTCATAAAAGCTTTTCATTTTCATTAATTTAATAAAAAATTTTCAATGATTAAATCGCTATAAAATTTCCAAATTGATTGCATAATTAAAACATTGTAAAGGCAAAGCTGTAAAGTTAAGCATTAAATGTAATATATTTGAAAGCTCACAGAAAGCACAGAAGCTTTGATAAGGAGGCAAGCTTTTGCAAGCTTTCGCCTGAAAAATAAATATAATATATTTAATATAAAACACTGAAACTGAAACTTTTTTATTAAGAAAAAATTCTGTAATAAAATTATTTCCATTTTATGTAGAAAATAATTTTTGTATGTTATACAAAAACTTCTGAGCTTTTTATTGACTATTCTTTTCTAAAATTCTAATAGTTTTAATATGATCTTATTTTCCTCTTTCCAAAACCTTTGCATCCATCATCCTTTGTCCCACATCCATATCCATACCTTCTCATCCCGCTCACATCATTCACTCGTCGTATTCGTGTGGCCCCGAAATATCAAAAAAAAAAAAAAGAAAAAACTAAAGCCTGTGCAGACTACAGTTATTTATTGCAAATTTTTTTTCAATATACACAGCTGCGCAATAGTTCAAAGAAAGTTTAATTATATTTAGTATATGAGTTTAGGCATAATTGGTTGTGAGTAAAAGCTTAAATAAAGCTTGGTCAAAACTTTGCATATTTATTACTTATATATTAGGGCAACTTTTTATGCGATCTCTCCTCACAAAATGTCTTAGCGTAAACGTGAAATTATATTAGTAGCAAAATAGGTCTTTTTATGTACAAATAGCAGACAAAACAGAACTAAATTTTTTTAAGCGTTATTGAATAGTTTTTAAGAATTTTCCTTGCTACACCCTGTATATACGCACTTACACATGTATGTAACACAATTTGAGCATAAAGCACCAACCAATTTTTGTATTTTTCCTCAAACCCTAACCTTACAATACTCAACCAACAAAAAACCACCACCAAACCCTAAAAACAAAAAAAAAAAAAACAAAAATCAACCGTTGCACATCGTAAAACAACACACCACCCAAAAGATGCCTATCGTTATGGCTATGATATCGGTAAGACGGGTAATTTCCATCATGAGACCCGCGGTCCCGATGGCGTCACCTACGGTTGTTATGGTTACGTCGATCCCTATCATATGTTACGGGCAACACATTACGTTGCCGATACACACGGTTATCGTACCGTCGAACCGCAGAAGCCGGTCGAGGTCTATCCAGTATATGGCGAAAAAGGCCATGGCGTAATTTTGCAATGGGATGAGCTATACTTCCCAATTGGCTGTGGCAAGTTCGAGGGTGGCGCACGGCCAGAATTTCCAGTATTACAATTGGGTGATGTACGTCGAATATAACAACGAAATATATAACTATAGATCATTTGAAGCTACATATATGTATCTCTCTCTCTCTCTCTCTCTCTTTACTTCGACCGCACTACGAACTTATTGTTTATTATAGAGGAATAAGCCTAGCGGTTTTACGCCAGGTTTTTCATTTTCTCAATCAACGGGTGTACAGAGTGGGTCGGCCATTCTCAGTCCCTCACGTTATGCCGAACATGAACGCATACCTGCGCCATCAGCTCATGTGGTGGCCACAGTGCGACCCGGCGCGAATGGACCATATCCAGGAGATATTGGTGGTGGCCAATATACAGGCAGCACTGGGCCAAATATTGCTGGGAATGGCCCATATAATGGTGGAAATGGCGCCTATAATGGCGGTAGCGGCGGTGGCGGTAGCAGCGGTGGCGGTAGCGGCAGTGGTGCAAAGTACCCAAGCGGCTCAGCTGGTTTAGGTGGAGGCAATAATGGCGGTGGTGGCGGCAGCTACAATAACAATGGCAGCGGTGGAGGCGGTGCGTACAGCGGTAACGGTAACAATGGTGGCAGCGGTAGCGGTAGCGGAAGCAGCGGCAACGGCGGCAGAGGAAGCGGAGGCAATGGTAGCGGCAGTTATGGCGGTAGCGGTGGCAGTAGCGGTGGTGCTTACTCGCCCGGACCGCTCGGTGGAGTAGGTCCGGGTGGCCCAGGGGGGCCGGATGCTTTGGCATATGTACAATCCGGCTCTCCTGGGGGCCCGAATGTAGCAGGTTAGCTTGCACAAATAAAATTTAGTGTTACAAACTGAAATAGGGTAGGCTGTGTAGAATTAGAAACTAGGGTTCTTTTAGGTTGAATAGAACAGAAATCAATGAAGAGATAGGTCTGAAATACTTAAAATCTGAAAAGAGTGTTCATATGCGCAATCTATAAATGCATTTGAGCTTTTGGATTTTGAAAAATAATTCAAAAAGCTTTTGTGGCTTTAACGCTTGTTATTATAATATTTGTTCATGTAGTTGACGATTTCTGATTAAAGAAAAACGCTCTTCCATGGGAGCTTAATAATTAATTAACAGTTAACAGACAACTTTAAAATGCATAAAGAACTTTCACACGAAAGCTTTCACAACTTCAATGATTTGTTTTTTAATATGACACAAATAAAACTTAGCTTTCACTACTAAACTTTTTTCAAAATATCTCTATGAAAGCTAACACTTATACTTGAAAGCTTTGAATTTTAAATAAATAAATATTAAATAAATCGTACTGATTACCGTATGCGCACTTTTTTCATGATTAAAAATATTTTTTTTTTAGCTTTTTCTACCTTTCGAAATAAGCTTGTTAAGCACCTTAGACTAGAAATAAGAGCTTTTTCAATTAAATCATAATAATATTTTGTATTATTTTCTACTATTACATATCTTTCTTCTGCGTCAATTAATTATAATGCGAGTTTATTTTTTCTGCATAAACGCACCAACACACCAATACATGCATAGCACTATACACTCGTATAAACATAAAAAAATTATGAGAAAAATCTATAATATATTTATATTGTTTATTCCTTACATATATTTATATGCAATCGAAAGAACGTTCACACACACTACTTCAGCTAAATTTATGTATGTACAATGACGCACACACGCACATAAAGGCGCGCGATCGCACATACTATGAGAATATCAACGGTTTTAACGGTTTTTAATCACTATAGACAGGCATAGGCTAAGCAGAATAAAGAAGCCAAAAAAAAAAAAAAAATAAAAATAAAAATAAAATAATAAAAAATACTGCAAAAAAGCAAATATTTCATAAAGAAATTGAAAGTTAAATACGAATGCAAATGAGAAACTTTGTTTCGCGAAAACAACTTTTTTTTAAACTTTTCGGCTTAAAATGGACTTTTAATGTATGCTGAAAGCAAATAGCAAACTCGTTGCCTCGCCTGGCTTGTCTGCAGTTTTATACGTTTTTTTTTTGTTTTTGTTTTAATAGACGACTGATATTGCACAGAAAATTTATATTCTTGCCAGCACCTCCACGCACACACACACATACACCTATGCACTTTTTTGCTTATATACTATTTTAAAAATTTATTTGGAAGCTCCTTACTCGTTTTCGCCAGCACATCAGCAACAAAAAGAGCTGGTATGATATTTCGACACATAACAGCAACAACGGCAAGAAATTCAGAATTTAAAATAAAAACGGCAAACAAGCTTTTGGGGTTAAACGGAGTGGATATGGAGGCAATCGTGAAAGCTATAATGCGCTGAAGGAAAAATGATTCTTTTCAATAAGGGGAAGAATAAGGGGAAAAGCGCTGAGATTTAAAATTTGCAGTGAAAAAACCCAAAAATAAAAATCAAATGAAAAGTGAAAGGC
Organism: Ceratitis rosa; assembly: GCA_037013455.1. NCBI lineage: Eukaryota > Metazoa > Arthropoda > Insecta > Diptera > Tephritidae > Ceratitis > Ceratitis rosa. Next base: position 33,224,005 of record JAWMAG010000012.1, read on the forward strand.
TTCCGACTACATCAAAGCAGAAATCAAAAATAATACACCCCAAACAAAACTTACCGATTTCGGTACCGCACATTGCCATACATACCTGCACACGCACATACCTACATACATTGAAAGCCTTGAAAATCTTTATGTGTAGATTTCATATTTGGTTTTCCACTTTTTGAAATTTCTGTGCCCTCAAAATGCATCCCAGGTGCATACATACATACACACATGCATACATACATACATACACAATTGAAATGCATCTCGCATACATACATACATACACACATGCATACAACCATCGCCTGCAACCGTTGCTTGGTAACAGTAAACATCCCATATCCCATATCCCATATCCTCTTATTCCCTTTTCCAAAATCCATGTACACGTATTAATCCTATTATCTAAAGCTATTTAATTTAAACACGATACGCAGAGACATACATATATACGTGTATGTACATATGTATACACCTATCTCGTCTATCCTTTGTTCGTTAAATCCATATATAATCAGCAACCATTACCATGATCCTCACCTTCCTTCTCTAAATTTACCTTGTACTGCCGCTAGAGCGCCGTGTTGGCATGATGGGCTTAATATATTAAATATATGTATCATTGTGTATGTTTTTGTTGTTTTATTTCAGCGGTTTGTCTGAAATTTCGACTTGACTTGTTTTTACAATAGATACAAGTAAATACAAACATACACATTTTTCCCGTGTTTACCGTTATAATGTACACAAACAATTGTTTTGTTTACTAACATGGCTTCACCACACACATACACACACACACACACACACGAATGCATATATGCATATATACAATACTAAATATTTGCTAAATTATATATCTATACCCATACACATAATTACATACATTCCCACATGCATATATATGTGTATTTGTTGTATTCCACATTTATATTGAGCTTTTACCGGTAGCTGGCGCTTACAGCTTGTAGTTGTTTTAACAATAAGTAAGTAGTAAACACGATTATAGAATAATTACAATAATTATATTTAAATTAAAAAAAAGTATTTGTAGTTGTTTTAGGGATTTTCATAGCAGTAGTAGTAGTAGTAGTAGTATGAAAACTTATTTTCAATTATTTCAATTATTTGTTGTTATCCCCAGAAAACTAGAAAACACAGTTTCAGTAGCTTTAGTTTGTTCGTAGACTTTTTGTACACACTGTATTTAGTGTATTTGAGAAATATTTCGTGTAGCTTCTTACATATAAATACTGAAAATGATAATTTTTTTACCAAATACTAATATATTTTTCTCTTTACCACACACTCTATCTATCTCTTTCTATAGGAAATGGTAAGAATGAAGGTTTTGATGGTCGTTATAAAGGTGAGTTCATATTAACCCTTTCTTCTACTCTAAAGAAATATTTCGCTAATATTCGCTTTTATTCGCAGGTATTAAAGAAGGTCAATATGTCCCGGACAATTCGGGCAAATATGTTCATATTGAAGGTCCAACTGGTCCACCAGCTCCTCCATATGTGCATATTGAAGGACCTAATGGCGGATTTGGCGGTGAAGGCGGTGTCGGCGGCAAAGGCGATGGCGGCGGCGTAGGACCAGGCGGCCCAGGCGGACCAAAGGGACCCGGCGGTCCAAAAGGACCTGGCGGCCCAAAGGGTCCACCCGGCCCACCTGGTCCCCCCGGACCACCAGGTTGTTAAGCGCAAGCAAAAAAAAAAAAAAGCGAGCGTTACTACAATTTAATTGCTTACGTTAATTACGGTTATTAATATGTTCTTTTTTTAATAAACTTCTGTAGGACCATTCGGCCCAACCGGACCCGGCCCTAAGGGACCATATGGCCCTCCCGGACCACCCGGTCCACCTGGCCCAACACGTCCCGGCCCACCAGGACCACCTGGCCCACCCGGACCAACACGTCCCGGCCCACCCGGACCACCTGGACCAACACGTCCCGGCCCACCAGGACCTCCAGGACCAACCAGACCCGGCCCACCAGGACCACCAGGCCCTCAACCACCATACAAGCCAGGACAACCATTGAGACCCGGTCTGCCAAGTGATCCAAGAGACTCAAATAAGAATACACCCGGCTATTTGCCACCCGTCTCAAAAACTGGTAAAATAACGCAACCCATTAAATCATCATCATTTGTTGTGGAAGGTGAAACACCCACGAAAAGCACACATTCCACCACCACCACCACCACCACCAACACCAACACAAATACACAAACATCTTTCGTGCCAAATTATGTTAGTAATAATGATTATGCACAAAAGAAGGTCACCACCCACACAACCACAACCCACAATACCAATACTAACACCCAATTTAATGATAATATTAAAACAACACCACTAACCAATATTCCTCCTTCTTCTCCTCCCTCTCCTCCCAAAACCATCACCACCACCACCACAACCACGAACACGAACACAAATACGAACACGAACACAAACACGAATAACGCCGCAAATCCGCCGACTTCCTATCAACAAAATAATAAATATCTGCCACCTAACCGTGGACCCATAACGAACACGTTCAATCGACAGGATACATTTATTGAGAAGGAACAACCGTACAAGACAATAACCACAACAACTACTACAACAAACACAAATACAAACAACGGTAATAAGTATGGGCACAGCGTAGAGACCAATACGTATCAAAATCAAAACCAAAAGACTAACGTAGACCGACAGACTGGACAGAGGGTCAACGTAGGAGGCGGCGGTGGCGGTTCAACCACCACATTCGAACAAACACCCGGCTACTATAACGGTCAGAGAGTAGTCGAAAAGGTGACCACGACACAGAAAGATAATAACATCTACGGACAAATACCCGGTTACCCGCAAGGACAAAAAGTGGTTGAGAAAGTTACAACCACCACCACAAACACTGGTAAGGTGCCTAGCTATCAAACCGGGCAACGAGTCGTAGAAAAAGTCACCACTACAACTACAAATGTAGGCTACAAACCCGTACAGCCCACGGGCGGCCAACGTTTCACCAGCAATGAAGAGACTAACCGTCAAACCGAGAAGAATGTAGTGACCAATACGAATACGAACTACCAAACCCCACGCCCCTCCTTCCCACCGACCGAAATAAATAACGAACGCCTGTGCCCATGCAATGCCGATCGTACACATTCAACACAACAACAAACTACAATAGGCACACAGCAATCAACAACCTCGTCCTATGGTAAACCAACGTCGGATAGTAAACTGTATAATCAACAACAATTCACAACACAAACAACAACAGGTGGACAAGCCAATTTTGGCGGCATTACAAACTCTATGTCTCTACTACAACAATTGCCGGTATTCCCACAGGCACCGGGTTATGCCGCCTCATATGCACCTGATAAGATACCCAAGGGTGCTGTTATAGCATTCATGCCGGTTATCATTTTGCCTCAATCAGCTTACGAGCAATGCGACAACAACAATGCGATACATGCGAACGACAGATACCAACAGAATGTCGACCCATTCCCACTGGGTGTCCAACCAGCACCCATACCGTTTAGCTTTAGCCAGATCACAGGTGGTGCACGTCGAGACCAGTGCATGTGCCCATGTTCTTGTACACAAAACATACCAGACAGACTGCATAAGAAACGTGACGTAGACGTAGCAAGTGAGGGACTGAACGCGACTGTAGCTGTTAATGAACACGAAGAAGAGACAAAGAACGTAGAGGTAAAAGCTATAGACGTGACGAGCGACAAACAGAACGTCGAGGGAACAGTGACAAATGAAGAAAAGACGAAAGAAACGACAGCGGCGAGCACACAAAGCGTAGAAACGACACATGCTGTGACAGGCAATGTCGAATCGAAGGCGTTGGTTGGCGAAGCGTCAACAGCGAGCATAACGAAAGCCACGGTAGGCGAAGAGGTTCAGTCATCTGAACAGAAAAGTGAAGAAAAACACGAAACACTGGCGGTTGAAGAAAAGCAAGACTAAGAAATGGACGTTTAAATGAACGAGACGTACATGCAAGACGACACAACATTAAACAAAATTTTGTCATTCACATACATTAAAATGCCATCCAAGAAATCCTCTCCAATTCAGGGATGATATAGTAAGGTAGCTAAGGACATGAATATGTTTAAACGCCGTCCGTTAACAAAATAAAGCGAGTACGTCAACAACAAACGACAGCCAACAACATTCGACCCGTTTTCCACCCAACACATCCTACCAGCACACGCCAACATACGCTTTGTTCTTGCATAGCCAACATTAGTTCGATCTAACGAATGTTTTGAAGACTGTGCAAGTGTAACCGGTTTCGTTCCTGCATAAGAAGTGCCTGGCAGTTGGTCCATTTCCTTATGCATGTAAGTGTTCGTTTCTCAGTCCAGCACAAAGCGCACACACGCTACACACCATCCCGCTCCCGTTCCCGTTCCCGTTTCCGTTCCCCAAATCCTCAAGTAACCGGAATCATCCTGATCCTGCTCCTGATCCTTTTACCAACAAGTAAATCCTGTCTCCCGATCCCGATGCCGTGCCGGCTCCATACGTCCAGTTCCCGATTTTGTGTTCATGTCTTTACAGTGACTAATAATAAAAGATATAAATTTAAAAAAAATTACATATATATTTGTAAGCACTAAAAAACTGTAAAACACAATTTTATGCATAGAAAGAGTTTGTAATAATGAAATGAATGAAGAAGAAATAGAAGAAGAAGATGATGATTCTGATGATGATGAAATACTCTTAGATATATAAAAATGTAATTAATATATTAAATCGATATAAATGAGAATGTATGAATTGTACTCTCTCTCTATCACTCTCCTTCTCTTACTTTCTCCATATACATACATATATGTATGTATGTTATGTATTTGCTCATTTCAATGAGAAAGCTAAAGAAATTGTTAAATTTGTTCTTTTTGTTTTGCGAAATTAACGCTTTTTATATATACATATATTTATGTCGCCACTTACCAACAACTAATTATTTGTATGTACACGTATGTATGTGTTTATGTGTTGAAATTAAATAAAAATTAAGAAAAATGTACGAGGCAAATCCTCTAGTTTATTGATATTCTCATATTAATTAACCACACTTTTAATTGCTGTCAAATAAACTTCACACACATACATACAGACACACATACATACACACTTACATAAGCGTTAACATTGTTCGTGCTTCGCACTTTATCTGATTGAATTTTTATTTTGAATGTAAAATGATAATGTTGTAACGAAGTTGATATCATTGCAATGTGTATTGTTGTTTATTATGCTTTTGGCTATATTTATATACTATTTGACGTTTTTGTTTCCATTTATTTTTTACTTCGTTCAGTTTTTTTATATAATTTTTTATTTTAGTTACTAGTTTTTATAATGTTTACTATAATAATACATGAAAAGTGTGAAAATTGTTTAGTTAAATTTGAGGAAATTTAACTTTTCTTTAATTTAATAAAAAAACAAAAAAATGTATTTAAAAAATAAATAAAAAAACAAAATATCGAGTTTTTAATTTTACGCGTCTGTTCGAGGGTAGTAGAAGAAGAAGTTTGAAGAGACATCGAATTAAATTTTCAGGAATTTGTGTTCCATCCTTTACAGCAGCAAATATCTGTAGCAAATCCATAGTGTAACCTAAAAACTCAAGGCTGTTAATGCCGTAATCTAAAAAATTTACACCTAGTATAAAGTAATCCATTATTTTTGCCTTAAAATGAAGGCTTTACTTACCATTGCTGGAATTATACGATTTATTTCAATTATTTGCCCCGTTTTGCTCCATAACTTTTTGTAATTTTGAAGTCGAATGTCGTTATGCTTGTTTCATAGAAACCTTATCCCTGTTGGCAAAAAAAATGGTACAATCGATATTTGGGGACTTCCCTTGAGGCCAATACTTCCCAAGCCAAATCATTCGCCATATACAGAAACAGATGGTAATTAATTGGTGTGAGGTCCTCACCATATGGTGGATGTATATGAACTTCCAACTAAGCTCTCGGAGCTTCTGACGAGTCACTATCGATTTGTGTGGTTTGGTGTTGTCCTGATGAAACATAGCTCCCCTCCGCTTCTGGGCAATTGCTTCCTTCAGGTCAATCCCATTACTGAGAGTACAGGTTCTAATTATGTATTTACCTCATGGACAATCGAAACAATGCCCGCATGATGGTCAGTTTCGACGATTTCCATTATTTTAACGACATTTTCGACAATTGGCTTTCCATACCAACAAAATTACGAAAGAGAACTTAACAAAATCAAAATTTTGCATGGTAGACTGTTATAGTATCAGGCCCATAAACACTTATGTTTTCGCCTTTATCGCGGATTAATTTCTCGGCTGGTGTGATCTTTGACATGCATTTAAACATTACTGAGCCAAGTGATCAATATTTGTTTTGATCTTTCTAATGCTGTTTAGCGTAATCACATCGCTCTTTTAGAATGCAAAATACACATCAGTAAAGTCACCTTTTGAAAAAATAATGAATAACTTTGGATAGCCAGTTAGCCGAACAGAAGTCTTGGTATTCCTCATGATTTCCGATTGCTATAATTTTCGGTGACAAGGTTTATTTGTAGATACAAAATGCGGGTAAAAATATCCCGAAAACTGAGCGACTAGTTTGCGTACAAACAGACGGATAGACGAACCTGGCAAAATCAACTCAACTTGTCATTCTGTATAAGTTTTGATGGGTTTATCTCTTCTCCTTCTGGTACTTCCATTACCTCGGATGAAAGTGAAGATGTAATTTTATTATATACATGATTGGTATAAAAAAGGTTTAACTGTAAAAAGAACTACCAAAACAGATGTATTGGTTGGTGTCTAAAAGGTTGTGAAGAATGCATAACCTATCGAGCACTAGGCTCGTAAGCAAAACTGGGTGGGATCATCTAGTCATTGCTTGATGTCAGAAGAGCAACTGTGGCTTCAATCGCTAGCGATGAAGAGAGTAGAAGTGATTAGGTAGTGTTTCTTTAGAAACGTATATAATTTTATTTTATGGTCAAAGAATTTTGCTTTATTATTTTATGTTTTAAGCATGATTTGAGGGGTCAACTCTAGCCGAGAGGCCCAATATTCGACAACTTTTTACAGAAATAGTAAAGTATGTCAGCGATTCCCTTTCAAGGCTCAAATGTCTCTGACTTTACTGAATAGACAATAAACTTTACATAAATCCACACAAAATATGTAGTTCAGCGATACAAAATCGCCCGATCTTGGAGGCCACGCCACAAGCCCACGACGCGAGATAATACGCTCACTAAAAGTTTCCATCAATAAATGGATTGCTTTGTTGTCTTCAAAGACATATAAAAAAAAAAAAAAACAATACAAAACACAACAAGTGCGGATGGGATAGATACCGAGAGCTGAAGAGACAAGCAAGACGCACGTGCAGACAAAGAAAGAAAGAGGCCGAGATGCGTGAGTATGAAGAGCTTGAGAAGCTGGCCGAAAGGGTAATGCTCCAACATTCTATGAAAAGATACGACGACTTACAGAAGGTTTCAAGACCGGAGCAGACTCCTGTAGGACACAAAGAGGTGATATAGCCACCTATGACCAAAGCATATTGAATTTATGGAGGGAACACTTCTCCAGCCTGCTTAAAAGCAGTGAAAATGAAACACCTGAAAATGGTGAACACGAAACCTCAATCGAAGATGATGGAAAAGGCGTTCCATTACCTGACCGTGAAGAAGTTTGAATAGCAATCCGCAGCTTAAAAAACAACAAAGCGGCTGGAGCTGACACCTACTGGCAGAACTATTCAAACATGGCGGTGAAGAGCTGACAAGGTGTATGCATCAGCTACTTTGCAGAATATGAACGGACGAAAGCATGCCCGACGATGGGATTTAAGTGTGTTCGGACCAATCTATAAAAAAGGGGACCCCACAGTCTGCGCCAATTATCGTGGGATAAGCCTCCTTAATAACGCTTATAAGGTCCTGTCGAGCGTATTGTGTGAAAGACTAAAGCCCACCGTCAACAAACTGATTGGACCTTATCAGTGTGGCATTAGACCAGGAAAATCGACCAGTGACCAAATATTCACCATACGCCAAATCTTGGAAAAGACCGTGAAAATAGGATCGACACCCACCACCTCTTCGTTGATTTTAAAGCCGCCTTCGACAGCACGAATAGGAGCTGCCTTCACGCCGCTATGCCTGAAGTTTGTGTCCCCGCAAAACTTATGCAGCTATGCAAGTTGACATTAAGCAACTTTAAAAGCTACATCAGGATTGGGAAGGACCTCTCCGAGCCGTTCGATACCAACCCAGCTTTCAGACATGGTGCTTCCTTATCATGTGACTTCTTTAATTTATTGCTGGAGAAAATAATACGAGTTGCAGAGCTGAATAGAGAAGGTACAATTTTTTACAAGAGTGCACAACTACTGGCATATGCCGATGATATTGACCTCCACTCCGTTGGAAAGTCCATGTAGAGAG
>JAWMAG010000012.1:33237500-33262500 GCA_037013455.1 Ceratitis rosa
ATTTGGAAATCTTTTTCAACAGTGAGAATTTGTTCATATTAAATCATATAGCAGTATATGCTACAAAGGGTTCAGAAGCAGTTTAGAATAGCTAAATTAACGCTGACATTTTATAAAGCTCTAGAAAGGTATTTGAAGTTAAGTTCAAAAAGTTCTTGCAAAGTAAATATATGGCATTAATGAAAAAAAAATATTTTATTCGAACATTTTCGACAGCTTGAGCATTATATTGTATTAACGTGTACACGCATAATTCATTCATTGCTCGAGCAATCCGAGCTTTTTCTCAGAACTATTTTCTATAATTTTATATATATTTATGCAAAGTGTAAAACTCATTTAAGTTTTAAAGAAATTTTAACAAAAAAAAAAATTAAAAATTTCAAACAAACTTTTGAGCAGTTGACCAGCAAATGAGTGTTAAGCGAGTATCGACCCGGGTATCGAAAGCTGTAGTATATACATACATCTTTTTTTGTACATATGAAAGATAAATTTGTCCATAGATGCCACATTCGAACCAAACTATGAATTTTAGAGATATTATTTACTGATGACTTTCAAATATTTACACTAAAGAATATTAGTCTTAAGTGTATTCATGGTGTTCTTGGTTGACCATATGTCTTTAAGCATGTGATAAATTTCGCATAGTAAAAGGGAAGTTTTGTTTACACAGAGGAGAAGAAAAGGAAAAAGAAGAAGAAGAAAGACAACGCTTTAACAAACTATTGTAATTTCGCAGTTTTGACTCAGCAAACATATTTTATGAGTTGATTGTTTAATTTCTACAACAACATTTGGTGACTAACTTAAATACATATTTATTCGTTAGTAAGTAAGTATTGCTATTTACTCACAAAACATTTCTGGGCTCCAAAGTTGTGAACAGACAAACATAACAGGTGGAAACAGACGTGGAAAGAGCTTCATAAAGCACCTTTGAGGGTGGCGGCTGATGACGTAGCCATCATTTGAGAGTTATTCGCCACTTTTGTTTGTACATATACTCGTATGTAAATATGTCACCGTAACTCAGCCGGAAAATGAAAAAATATAAATTGACCTGTACGCTGGGAAAAACAATCAAAAACACTTCAACTATAAAGCTCGCGACTCTATTCGGTTCGTTTAGTTTAGCTTAGTTCAGAGTCATAGCGCAAGTCATCGTCTTGTCCGTGTAAATACTTGGTGCCCACACAACGTTGATGTTAACTGTGAACTTGAATTGTCAGTTTGAAGTTAAGACCTGAGAATAAACGCAGTATCTACGAGTACTTCCATTTCTATTGTTAAAAGTTCTAAGCTTCTTTAAGTACCTTTTGCTACTGCCGTTTGCCGTTTGCCGTTCACATAGAAAACGAAAGTGTTTTTGTTGTTCCTCAGTCAAGCATAGATTGTTGAACGAAGAACTTGTGTGTGCTGAAAAATCCAAAAAATAAAAAGACAAAAATAACTTTTCATTGCTTGTTGTTGTAAGGTACTCGTGTTGGCAGTGAAAATATGTTCTCGAACCTCAAGCTAGCAGTTGTGTTGGTCAGTTTTCTCTACCTTCATATATACATACATACATACATAAATACATCACAGCACCCACATTTGTTTGTGGTAATTGTGATAAGTATTTTGAAAGCATTTTCCTTTCGAATGTTCAACTGATGTTTAAAAAATGTTGTGTGCTTTTTATAGCTGTGTGTTGGTGTCCTCAGCACGGCAAGCATTTCTGCTGAAGAGAATACAAATGGCAAAAGTGAACCAATTCAAAAGGATTTAGCCACATCGGCCACTTCAGCAAAATGTAAGTATTTTTTACCTTGTACATATTGTGATATTGTGTATTCTGTATAAAATTCCAAATGTGCCAAATGCTATTTTTAGTCACATTCAAGCGGATTAAGAGCTACTTCGAAGTCCTTTAGAATGTTTGAAAAATGTTTGGGTGTGTTTAAAGTATTTAGTATTTATTTAGTAAATACACTTCCAATTCGAAAGTAAAATCGTATCTCTTTTAATATGGGTCAAACTCAAAAAACCGCTCATCATTCTCCTCGTTCTTTATGATTCACAGTATATGTTGGCTATTCCCGATGGGTCAGGTTTAGGAATACTGAAATAGTTTTAGTTATATCTACGAATTAAGAGAAAGAGGCTACGTGGGCTAAGTTCTGTCGTCCAAATGGATGGAAGAGTTTCAAAGATGAAATTCTTCGATGTTCTACTCGCCGGTGCAAGCAGAGGAAAAGTAAGATTTCCTTTCCGAAATAAGGTAACATCAGGTGAAGAGATTGGATTTTCTTAATATACGCATGTGAAGCCCAGGTCAATTGAGCAAAAAAAGTAAAATAATAGGAATCACCATCTCTTCTCATCTTGATGTGGGTTATACCGTGACATTCATTTATCTCATTGACTCACAATGGGCATTCCAAGTGAGAGCGTGCTCAAGTAAAAACTCCTTAAAACAATTCAAGTGGTGAAAAGACAATGTTCCCATCCAAGGCCTCTTTCATCTCGCGCTCATCACACTGGGAATAACTGACCCTACAGACGATATTAATCTTATTAAAACCATTGCTGTGGCTCTTTCATAAGTTCTGTACTGCACGAAATTTGTGCTCAGCTCATTTTTATTAATCATTGCGGCTGAGTACCCAAAAAACAGTCCCTGACCAAGACTTAAGGGGCCTATGAATATTCGTTGGCGAGATGAATAGATACCGCCTCGAAATAAGTATCCACAGCCCACTGGAGTTGCCTTGAAGGAGTATCTACCCATGAGAGGGAGACAACAGAGCTACGTGAGTCAACCCTGGGCTAGCGCCCATCAGGATTGAGACCAATAAGATTCTGATTCCATAAGGATTTGTGCCAATCCTCGCTTGACCTACCACCTGCGAAGACTACGATGGAATCTTTGAGAGGGGGACTGTTTAACGGGGTCGGGAGATACTGACTTGAACCAACAAAAAAAAAAAAACTAAGCACTGAAGAAAAATCCCAAAGAGAAGATAGTAAGATGCGAAGAATGCAACAATATTTTTAGCAGAAGTAGCAGGGTTTTACGATCACCATTGCTAAAACTAACAGCAGCGTCAGAAAAGAGGGTGAACATTCGCCCAGAAACAGTTATTTTGGCCGAGCCCACATCCCAATAGCGGACCTAGCAAGACCCCACACTCTGACACCAGAGCTGAAGAGTAGAGTTGCTCAAATACTTAAACGTTTGTTTGAAATTTTTCAATTTTCAATTTTGTTTGTCAAAGTTTCTTTATTGTTTTAATGAGTTTTGCACTTTGCATAAATAGATCTAAAATTATGGAAAAAATTCTGAGAAAAAGGTTCAGATTTTGGTTCAAAATGCTCGAAAAAACTTGAAATGGTCAAGTTCTTACTCGAAAAATTTCGAGCAACGAGTACTTTCACTTGTTCATTGCTCGTTACTCAAAATTTTTGAAGCCCGAACTCGAGCAACTCGAGTCTTTTCGAGAATTTTGAACAAAAAAAAAATAAAACTCGAGTTATTCAAGAATGTGCGAACAAACGCTTGAGCTCTTCTAAAGTACATACTAATTAGATGTAAGCTAAAATATATTTGTAAGTAAATCTCATTACACCTAAAATAAGTAACAGGATAACTCCTTAGACTTAGCTCAAAAGCGTTCCCTTGTTGTTTATATACCTTTGTAGACAAAAAAGAAAAATTATATCTAATTTATCAATTTAATATACTAATAATAAAAAAATATTTACATATGTACATACCTATATGTATGTATCTTTGTGCATAGTTTTTTGTTCAAATTGAATAAATTAGGTATTTGATGCCCAATTAGTAGCGCATTATACCAGTTTTTATTACCATAAATATCATATATGTATGCATGTTAATACAATACGTGATATGATATAACATTACAAATTAATTTATTTAATAAATCATTTATATTACGCATAAAATTATTCAATTATATTATATAGTATAATATTTTTAGTTTAATTTTTCCTTTTTTTCTTTCATCCTTTTAAATTTTCGTTTTGTTTTTGTATTTTTTATCCGTCAATTAGTATTCAACTTGGGCAGCTTATTTGGTCAAAATCCACCCTATGGTTACGGTAATGGCTATGGCTATGGTTACGGTAACAACTACTACCCTAGCACCTACAGACCATCTACATATTATCCTTATAAAACCAATTACTACCCAACCAACACATACCCGAGCAGTTACTATCCCAGCGGCAATTACAATCCCAGCAACAGCGGCTGGAGTGGCAGTAATTATCCCAACTATGCCAACAGTGGTGGGTATTATCCAAGCACTGGCGGCTATGGCTATAATTACGGCAGCACCGGCACTGGCTACTATCCCAGCACGGGCACCAACATTCTAGGCGGCAATGGCGGTTATGGCGGCTATGGAGGTAATGGTGGCTTGCCTCAATACTATGGTTATTGGAATCCGGAATATTCGGGTCAACGCAATCGTGGTTACGGTTATTATGCCAACACCGATCGTTATGGCTTGCCACGCTATGATGGTGGCTACAATGATCGCCCGTATGATGGGCGTGGTGGGTATGGCACTTACCGTGGCTATGATTGATGTTGAACACGACGGGTGTGTGCGTGTGTACAAATTTTGATGTATGGTATTTGTTAAGTGCTTGGAATTTTTGGCTTTTTTCAATGTTTTGTATATACAATATTTGTTGCTTTATAGCTGCAGTTGCAGGTTTGTTTTGCTATCGAATAACTTAAATAAATTTGTTTTATTTGTAAATATTTATGTATGTGTGTGTATTTTATTTTTATGGAAATAGTTTATTATATCATATTAGAAGATAGACAATTCTTGCTATATATAGATTTTTGCGCTTTTTACATTTAAGTTTTGTAAATATTTATGTCCGATAGCTTGTTGTGAACTATTGTAGATTGTACCAAAATACTTCGGAATCATATTAACGACTTATGAGGTAAGTTTTAAATTTTTATGATAAACTCGCCCAACTTCGAAAATATATCTAATTATTCAAAAATTTAAATTTCCATAATTTTTGTGTTTGCACCGTTAAGCTCTCATTGTTTTGGAAATGTTGTTCAATGAAAAATGAAAAAATTAAATTTTCTTAAAAAGAGTTTGTTATATAATTTTGTTTTTAATTTTTACTTAAAGTAAATTTTTTTCTTTAAAAAGTCATCCATTATTTTTGCATTAAATTGTATGCTTTACCATATTTAGAATTATCTAATTTACGTCAAATATGTATTCTTTTGCTCGATCCATTCCGAGGGTAATATCATTACGTCCATATGGACAACAAATAGGAAAAATCCATTTTCACAGGCTTTTTTGAGGCTAATTCTTCACCAGCCAAATCATACGTCATAAACAAGAACGTAAGGATGCATAAGAAACTCCCAACCAAGCTCACGGGGATTCTACATCGAGTCACTATCGATATAGGTTGTCTGGCATTGACATGATGAAACAGAAACTCCCTCCTCTTGGTGGAAGTTGGGAGCTTCTGGGCGATTGCTCCCTCCAGATGGTCAAATTGTTGACAGTTATAGGTAGAATTTAGAACTTGGCTGTAGGAGAGCAGCTCATAGTGGATGATTCCTTGCCAATCCCACCAGACACACCACAAAGCTTTCCCAAGCCAGGCCCGTTTTTCATCACCAGCCATCTTTCACTTTTTAAATGGGTCGATTTTGTTACGATTCTCATATGAAAATTCGGCCCATGAGGATTTTTTTCGTTAACTCATGTCACATCCGTACATCGGATTTCTTTGTGTATTCCGCCTTTTTCAAGTGGTTCTACACTGCTTTTTGTGCAACGTTTAGCTCTTGGGCAATCGAGATAGTGCTCACATGATTTTCAGACATTATTTTTATCGACATTTTCGACATTAAACTTCTACGCCGTGGAGCATCTCGTTATCAGGAGCATAAACACTGTGTACATTTTCTGCTGCTTGACTTACGTTTTCGCTATTATCGAAAAAAAATAATTGTGGGATATAGAATATTTTCTCTCTGCTGGTGTCCATTTTTCACATGCGCTCAACCACCACGGAGTTAAATGATCAACATTACTCTCGTTATCTCTTTAGTATAAAATATAATTTTTCTAACACCATCTAGTGTAATCCAATCGCACTTATAGAACGCGAGATAGAGATCACTAGTAATGGCATCTAGTGCATTAATAATGGATTACTTTTTACTTGCGTTTTGTTGCTTTGATATTAAAAAAAATTTCATTCACCAAAATTATTATTTGCATGCAATGCAATGTGAATATTATCTTTATGACATCACAATTTGTAAACTCAAGTAAATACATATATTGTAAATACAATTCTCTACATTATGTTTGCTTGTAAGTATGTATGTACCATATGTGCTTCAAAGTTGTTCTTATTGCTGCCGACAGGCTAATTGAAAGCTAATTTAGGCGTCAGGCTGAGGTGGAGCATTTAATTCAGCCACATATGCTTTGCAAATGCTTCTATATGTATAAATGTACATATGTATGTATGCATGCATATATTGAAATTCGTAATGTTTAGTAGTTTTCAATAATTTGACGAGCAATTATGCACCTAATTTAACACAAGTCACTATGTATATTAATTGGCCAAAATTAAATTATGGAAAATTGAAAACATATTTTTTGCTATGCTATAAACAAACAGTTGTTTGTTTATATGTATGTCTTGTAAATGTAAAATGTTTTCATTTAAGCAGACAAAAAGTTCTTAGTATGATAAATAACTACACGTATATTACTAATCACAGGCAGCCGAGTGGAAATGACATTATATGCAAAATATTAGTCAGTTGTTTATTAGAGATGTGAGGGTAGGGGCAACATTGAAAGGCAGGGATACATATCATATATATAATGGGTGCAACTTGTGACAAATTAAATAGACGCATTACGCTAATTTTCTATAATTATTGTTAAATCACGAAGTAGTAATAAAACCCAAAGTGATTCACATTTGCTCCCCTTGTTGTTTTTGTCTTTATGTTGGGAAATATAGGTTTCAATGCCATGCATATATTAAATTTATTAAATAATTATACTCGATAATAAATGCAAGTTTTTAGGCACTTTTTTTTGTTATTTCAGGTGTTTGCCGCACCCATATTTTTAAGGGCGTTTCTATAAAAAAAATTAATAATAATATTGCAATTACTTTGTGAATAATATGCGGGGCATTATATCATGCTGTGAGTGTTGATGCTACAAATCGATATTTGCTAGGGCGAAATATTTAATGCAAACAGAAAAAGCGTTAGAAAACTTTTAGTTCAATTTGAAATGAGTATATTTTTACTCCTCCTCAATAATTTTTTGCTTAGGTTGCAAAGCATGTTTAAGCGGAATTCTGAACATTTGACTCATAGTCGCTGAGGCCATTTTTTTTTGTTAGCAAATAACATACCACCATGTGGAGATTATAGGCTTTTGGACTGCCCAACATTCAAAATTACAGAAAATCAGGGCACTCCTCGACATAGCATGTCAACCCCTCGGAGTGTATTTTTGACATAAAAATCCATCAGTAGTCCGGAGGCGGCTTCGAATAAACTGCGGGTCACTCCATTTTTTTCAATGTAAAATCGCTGGTAAAAAGCGCCAGTTAGATTGGTTAAGTAAAAATTAGTCGATTCTTTTGGCATTATATTGAAAGCTTAATTTACCATAGTTAGAATTATCTGTTTAATGTCAAATATCCACCATTTTGCTCGATATATTTTTGCCAATTGTACCTATTGGTAAAAACTTGGGGCAATCGATTTTCACAGGCTTCTCTTGAAGCCAATTTTTCATGAGTCAAATCATTCGCCGTAGACAGGAACAGATGGCAATCACTTGGTGCGAGGTCCAGACTATAAGGTGGATGTAAAATAACCTCCAAAAATTCGCAAAGTCTCGCAGAAACAAAGTCGTTATAAGGTATTTTTTTCTCGTTAACTTATGTGGTACCCACGCATCAAACATCTTTTCTTTCGAGCCTTTTGGAGTGGAAATCAGGAGCATTAAGTTTTTGAAATAGAGTGGCCTGACTAAAGCAGGGTAGGACAGCTGAGAAGGACTGTTTTGTTTGACTTTCCCAATTAGATAAATACAGATTATGATGTACATTAATATTTTGGAAATAGTTTAACATAAAACTAACCATTTATTATTATAAGATAAATCCACCTTATAGCGGATATTGGCCTCAAAACACCTAACATCAAAATTGGTTTACATAAATCCTTTCAAATTAATATTGTACAACGTACACATATACACGTATAATATAAATGTGGATTGCTCAAAAAAAGCTAACATTTATTAGATGTGCCTAAAAGCATGCTTTATTAAAGTGTTCATTTAGACATGCCTAAAGGTATGTTCAATTATAGGAACAACCATTCGCACATATTTATACATAGACACAGTAGCTGCATATTAAAGTATATGTACAATATTAACCGAAAAGACCGTAAGGAAATTTCTTCAATTAAAAAAATATTTTCGATATTTTTGCTGATATATTTTCTGCCACTAATATGATGAACGTACACACAAATATGTATGTATATGTACATACCTATATACGTATGGTAAAATGTACAAATAATTTGTCCAATTTATATTTCAACATCTACATTTTAACATCTACAGTTGTTTTAGTTGACAAATTTTTTTTAGTTTTTTTTTCAAATGCATTTTTAATTAATATTTTAAAATTATGAAGTTATAAAAATAAAAAATGTTCTCAATGTTATATTCGATGAGTAATTTATTATTTTTTTTTTAATTTATTTAAAGGTCCAAAGCCTATTCTGTTACAAATATATATATCGTTTTTACAAAAGTTTTAACTATACAAATGAGAAGTGACATGTTAATTTGCTAAATATGTATTTTAAAAAATAAACCCAACATAGCTAACAAAAACACAGCTGCATAAAAATATTTATTGATTCTGCTATTTTTGCTTGAAAATGAAAAGTTCTTAGATTTTACAGCAAAATTTAAAGTTAAAATTTATTTGTGTGCTTCTTCTTGTATATTTGTTTTACTTAACATTCATCTTTTTTCACATACATATCCACATATGTCTCTTACATTCCTTCCATACATATAGGTAATATTAATTAATCAAATTTTCACTTTCAGGTTATCCAATTAAATCCCAAATTTTCGGCTGAGTTAACAAAGCTTTCTCGATGCAGAGCTCACGCTTAAGCTTATAAGTCCTTTGGTAATAAAATATTTGCAACAAAACTTAACTCTGCGTAATCTTTTTGTAAACATATGTAAGTCAATAAAGTGTAAATGATTAATAAAAGATTTAGTAAAACTAAGCTTTTTTGTAAATAAAAGCATGGAAAGTGAACAAAATCACAAAACTAAGTAAGTATAATATTCCCAATATTTTAATATATTTTATACATATTTATCTATAAACATTTGCAAAGTGTTAAGAGGATTTTCACTTTAATTTTCTATGCATTTAACACCTTTCGGCCCTTTTTTTCTATTCCTTTACCATTTTTTCGTATATATCTGCACAAGCATACGTGTATGTATATTTGTGTGTGAATGCCTAAATTCTCCTGAATCATTAAAATTCATCACAGCGTTGAACTTGAGATCATTCACGTTCACGTTAGCAAACTTCATCAGCGTGGAATTATTTCCTCAAGGTATTTGCTTACCAGCTAACAACACTTAAGTTTCCCACTTAAGTTGCTAACAAACCGGATGAGCAGTTCAACTCATTCAGCTCATTCAGTTCATTCATTGAATTATTTACTCAAAAAGTATTCATTTACTCACTCACTCCTTCACTGCGCGCTCTAACACTCTTTGCCACACGCACTCACTTCTCAGGTAGGCACCGTTCTATTGAGCGATTGCGCTGGTGTGGGGAATAACGAAGCGTACGAAGAGACACGTCAGAGCTTAAGCTTTCTTTACACAGTTTTTTTTATTATTTATTTTTCTCGCCACGGCAAAAATGTGTTGCTGTGTTGTTTATTTTGTTAATATGCTGCTAGCCTGATTAAGTTTGTCATTTGAACTGATGATGTAGGCGAAAAATATGAAGAGTGATGACGATGATGATGAGCTTCTTTTGCGGATGCGCAGCTTTCCCGCTGACACACCCACATCAGGTTTCATTGCAGAAATGTTTGCCTAAATCTATGCATTTCTATGCGCCAGAGAAATATAATCTCACTGAAAATGCTGTTTGTGTAAACATCTTGAGTGGAAATTCTAGTAGAGGAAGGGAACAAATTCCATACAATTTTATATATAAATATTTATAATAAAGTGTTTTAAAAAATTAAAAGAAAAAACTTTGAAGCTTTATAATTAATACACCTGTGATAAAAATATGCGCGGCACAGAGTGGAGAGTTTGATTTTCTTCTTTGCTCTTAGGTTTTTCCATAGGTTCAGTGGTATTTGCTAAGTAGATTTTAGTTTGTTTGCAATAATTAATGTAAATAAATGAAATGTTGAACTCATGTTCATCGTCATTTGAGCAAGAGATTTGCAGTAAAAATAATGAAAATAAAATCCATTATCAACAATAAAAAATGGAAAATTCTTTATTAATATTTATGTTTTGTAAATATAATATCTCATTTTATTATATTTATATATGTATCTGTTATATATACACTTTTGTAATATCAATTCAAGCAAATTATACTGCTGAGCAATAATGAGAGAATGCAAAGGTTGCGCCAAACACTGTACCATTCCTCACGGTTGAAACTTTTTTCGATCCTCTGCTCAACTATTGACGCCACACTAACAAAATACAATACAAAAACAAAAAAATTAATGCACTCTCCGAATATATGCATTAGTTATTATGATGTAGAAACATTGAATAACAAAAAAAAAACGATTTTTTTCAATTAAATCACCGTTATTCTTTTCCCTTGAATTATTATTATCATGTCTAGTACAGTGCGTGTACTTTTTCATGAAGCGTTTTCCAGAAATTGTGTAAAAAACATGATCGATCGGTTCTTGGAGAGAGCGAAATCTGGAATCACAATCCGTTCAGGATTTTGGTATATTTAGTTTAAGGGTTCACTAAAGTTTTGCTTACCTAGTCGTGGGCGAGAGTCTAAGCTACCAAATATTTACCTTCACTTCTATGGAATGTGGCAATCCGCATCAAACCGACATTCCTCAAGAAATATTCCCAAATGGATTGTAACAAATCGACTTCGCCGGGTTCCAAGAAATGGTTGTAGCAATTCATTCTAAAACAAGAAAATTCATCAAGTTGCATGGCTCTTTACAGATTGAAAACCTGACAACCGGACCGATCATGCTCTGATAGACTTATATCTAGTGCTCCAGATGTGCGTGGCGCTCTGATGATATAACATCGACTCGGAACCTTCTCATGTAGCAGTAAAGACACTAACAAGCTAAAAGCAGTCTTCGACGTCAAAAATTTGCAATCACAACAGACAGTTCTCTCTGAGATTACTTGCCAACAATTCAGTATAGACCGAAAGAGCAAGCAGAGCTGGTCCGTTAAGAATTGCCGTATCGCAGCGAAGAGAATCCACCGAGTCGAGTATTGAGGAAGAAAACCAAACGAATTTTTTGATAGAAAAAAGAGAGGAACCAAATTAAGCAAGTATAAAAGGCTTAAGAAGCTAACCGAAAGGGAAAATATTCGAATACACAACGTGGCATACTCATGCAAGAATTAAATAGGCGATCTTGAGTCCGATACTTAGCTAATACTGATTTTACAGAGGGAACACTTCTCCAGCTAATCGATGACGATGGAACGGTCGACTATACAGACCCAATAGCTATTACATGCCCGTAGATGAACAAAGCGGCAGAGGAAAACGATACTCAAATCTAGTGGCCAAGGACTGGCATAGTTCATATATACGCTTCTTTGCGAATTTTGTCGAAGGAGTGAATTTCTACTGATCGGAACCTAATTGTATTTTGTTAAACCCACAATGGGCCCGCCATTTGCATCTAATTAGACTTATTAATTTGGGCCTTGAGTTGGTCGAACCAACATAGACCAGAAATTCACCATGTTCCAAATCCGGGGTAAAATCCATGAGAAAAGGATCTAAACACACCACCCCAACTTTAAAGAATGTACAAAGCTTGCTATTTATCGTATGATTTTTTAAATGCCGTATAAAATAATATGAGCTACAGAACTAAATAAAATCTTTTATAAGAGCGTAAATTTTTTTTTATAACTTTTCCCCTTAGCAAGGATCATCAAGACAAAATGAAGCGACAAATGACTCGGTGTATGCGAAAATTGCCAAACATCAGCGCGACGCTTGATTTCTCCAGAGTAGTTGTTCTAAATCCATCGGCCCCGGCGTAATAAGTACATATGCTGATGCTAAAACACTAAGGACATGTTGTCATATTGACTGATATCTCTTCTCTCTCCAGTAAAGAAGACTTTTGAGGCTTTGTTGCTCTCGTCTTTCACATACCATCTGAGTCCAACAGCACATCAGACGACTGAAGGCCAAACTCTACGAATCGCTCATCGTTCCCGACCTTCTGTATGGTGCGGAGGCACGAACGATGGCAACATATAATCGCGTAAGCGGTGCCCACACCAGTAAAGGAGAATAATATATTATATAATTTTTATTTTATTTTTCCCGTTTTTTATTTGACTTAAAAAAAATTAAATTGTGTTTGAATGTTTATTTTCGGGTTAACATAACATACCTATGCGAGTTTTATTGAAAACCACAGAAGAAAACAATAAAATCTAAAATGTATTGAGCAAAATATGAATTTTTCAATACCAAAGAATTTCAGAATACAAATTAAAATTTACGCTAACACCTTATAAATAAATTGATAAGCGATAACAGATAAATTTTGCTGGCAACAACAATATACATGTAAACATAAAATCATATACTAATGTATGTATGTATGTATGTATGTTTGTCTGCAGTCATAAAAAAGATATAAGACAAATAGAAAATCTGGAAACAACAAAATTTGTGTTCGATTAAATATACGAATTACTGGGTGTTGCTTTTATTACATATATAGTATAATTTTATTGCGCTGACGTATGTATATACACATACATATACATATACATGCAAACACCCATGCATACCATAGATGAGGAAAAGAATTGGGCTTGGTTGTTCATATCGTACCACTTTGTGGTTACTATCCGAGCACTTAAGAGGCGTGGGAGACTAATTAAGTTTATATATACACGGTGTGTCCCACAAATAACCGAACTTTTTGGATATAAAATGGTAAAATAAACATTATATTATCTTTGAAAGTTATTATTTATTCAAAATAGGTTCCATTTGACTCAACACAACGTTTGGAACGATCAACCAGCGCATGCATAGATTTTTTTATGTCATTTATAGAAATGTTCTTCAGTATCTCGGTTACGGCTGCTTCATTTTATTTCAATTTTTTTTTAATTTTTTAAACTTTAATTTCAATTTTTTTTCAAGTTCGACACAAAATTTTATATTTGCTCTTTGTTCCATTTTTTTTTTGGAACCATTAGCACACTTTTGGTTTTATTGAAATGGCTGTCACTTTTACATCTGTCATCCGACTTACATGAAGTTAGGTGCGTTTGAAAGAGGATGAATGTATCTTTTTAATGTTGCAAATTTTCAATAGATGGCGCTGTATGTTTTATGATTTAAATATAAAGTTCGGTTATTTTTGGGACACACCGTGTAAGTATAAATATATAGATATGTACATATATACTTGTTATGTGTGACTGCAATATTGGAAAAATACTCGTTAATGATAAATAAAAATTCAGTAAAGTCATTTAATTATCAGAAAAAAAAAGTTGCGATATTTATTTTCACAATGAAAAATACATATGTACATAATTCCATCAAACACCGCAAACTTTTTTAAACCTTGATAATCGAAAAAAGGCGCAGAAAAAGTTGAAAAGTAAATAAACCGCAAAACACTCTACTTATTAATTCCGTTCGATTTGCTGTTATGGTAATGATGTGAAGCATTTTTCCTTTTTATGGAACATAGGTACATATATAAATACATACATATGCACATTTGTAAGTATGCATATGCATAATGTGTTTGTTTTGCTCTTTTTGTATTGCTGTTTATTCCGCTTTCATTTCTTCCTGTGCAAAACCATTCAATTTTGATGAATTCCGTTATTTATCTTTTGTGTACATCTTAACGCTTCATGGCATTGCTGAAATGGGCTGACTGGCGGAAGACTTGCTCATTGCCTCTTTTGATAAAAATCATTTGACAAGTGTTGGCTTTAATGCGCACATATATTTGTACATATTTACATAGGTATGTACAAAGAAAATCAACAACGTTTATTTAACGATTTACCATATTTCGGATTTGCGGTTGTCGCCATTTGAATATATATGTATCTATTAGATTTGAAGGATATACTGGTTTTCTGGTATATTTAGCGTGTTAATGGATAAACATACACATCTTTCTATTGGTAAAAGTAGATAGAATCAGAGTATGATTTCTAAAATTAAGAAATGCTTAATCAAAATTCCTTTTTTTGCACCATCCACTCGTATTAAATGCTACTTTGTAAGTTGAAGACGAATAGTATGAATTTGGAACTCCCAATCGGTGATATCGTAGAATAAATTTTCGATAACACTGGCCAGTAATCAAACCGGCGACGTTCCCGCATGGTTTCGTGGCAGTGCTAACTACTTTTTAGAGATTTAAAAATTTGTTTCATTGAGTTATCAAAAAATATACTTAAATTCTTATTTAGTTATTCTGAAAAATCAAAGTTTTTTAATTGTATTAAAAATGTATATACGTGTATATAAATGTATTTAAAAAAATTTCATCAAAAAATATTTGCAAAAACCATCAGATTCGATTCGATAGCAAACCGCCAGCATTGATTTATTTATTCGCCGCTAAAGCAAGGGGAAGATCAGCAATAAAATTGTTACGATTTCATGTGTAAACACGTTGTAAGTAAATAAACAAATTAGTAAAGAAGCAATAACAACTGGTTTTATGTTCGAAATAACACCTTGTTCATATATACACATAAATCAGACGATCTTCGTCTGCTTTAAAAATAGTCTATTAAAATTTTTAATTTACCGAGTTTTTTAATTTTATTTTGAAGATTAAGAAAAATTTATAATTTCTATTTGTTAAATTAATATACACTTATTTGTATATTTCCAGTGCCAAGAGCAGAGAAAATGTTTTCATTACAAAATAATTTAGAAAAATGTTGCGATTAGCTCACTAGCTTCGGAGATTGTGCAAAATTAAAATAAAAATAAAAATAATAATAACAAATATGTATACAAATACAATACAAATAGTAGCTCTTCTTCTTCTACTTCTTATTGCCATTTGCATATAAAAGTAATTCTTATAAGATAAAATTTTACACTGAAGCAAATGCAGCTACCACGTTTGGGCTTATAAAATTCCAATCAGCAATTACATACTCGTATATACCATACACATGTGCATATGTACATGTGTGCGATAGCAATCGACGACGGTTCATTTGCTCACCATATGCTGATGCATTGTGGGTGTGTGCTTTAACGTAACGTCGAAGCGTTAAGATAAAAGTGCAATACCTTTTGGAAATTGTGATGAAAATTGATTATATGTCACATGCGCCTACAAAATTTAAATTAATATTTTTTAATTTATTATGGTATAGTAATACTGTTAATAATATTTTACAAAATGGAACTAATTGAATTTTATTTTGTCCAAATAAAATATTCCCAAAAAAGAATTAAAAATAATATAAGTTATCAGAGTACTGCCTAAACTCAATTTTTGGCAATTAAGCTCAGTCAAGTTATAGTGTTTATCGATGGTATGGTGAATTCAAGCGAGTTCGTGGATCACTCGATGGTGAATTTCGTGTAGGTTCTCCAATATCAGTTTGCTCCCTTTAGATACCACACAATTCAATTCAACCAGTCAATTGCTCAAAATTGTCGAGAGTTGAGAGAAATGTTAAAAAAAACAATGGCGATCCTTCGAAACATGTCTCCGACTTTGTGATAAATGATGAATCATAGATGTACGCTTATGAGCCCTACAGTAAACAGCAGTCGACTGTATGGGTGTGGGTGGGTTTGAAGATTAGCCGAATCCAATAAAAGGTGTTTTGCGTACGAAGCCTGTTTTTCCAAAGGGTTATTTTTTTTTTTTTTAGTAAAACTGGGCTGGTTGCAACCGTACCATAAGAATAATGCAGTACGGTATCAGAAAAACCAACCGCTGAAGACGGATCACTCTTCATTACGTCAGTGCGAGCTCTCACATATGCATTGAAACAACTGCAGATTTGACATCAATTTCATGAGTCATCCACCCTATAGTTCTCTTTTTCGTTTTTCGTTACCCGAAGAGACGGTTGATGCGTTCAGAATGCATCTCACTCAGTGGGGCAAAAGTGCAAAAGTGTATAGCTCTCAATGGCGGATATTTCGAAAAACAATAAAATGATTTTCGATGACTAATACTTTATACTTTATAGAAAATTAGTTCAAATAAAAAATTAAGTAAAATTTTGTAATTGCGGTCGCCCCTCGGCAGGGAATGTCAACCCCTTCGAGTGTATTTATGATATGAAATAAAGCTCCTCATAAAAAGCCAGCAGCCATTTGGAGGCGGCTTAATATAGGTAAACTGTAGGTCCCTCCATTTGTTGGAAAAATATCAAGACGCAAGGCCACAAATTGGAGGAGGAGCTCGGTCGAAAATCGCTTCAGTGATTACAAAGCGTCAATTATATATGTAACACCTTTTTTTGTTCTGTAATTCCAATATATACTGCCTTTTTAAATGCTACATAAATCAAAAAATTGAAAATACATATTTATTATTTTTACATACCATTTCCATTTCTTTGTTCGAATTGAATTGAAATTGAATTGCTTTCCGCAAATATTTCAACATTTTCTCATGTATTTGTTTATGCAATTATACATATTCACTTGAACTTCTTTTTTTAAACAACCGTAAACCATTCAACCTGAAATTACATTTATGAGCTAAATTATATTTGTTTGTATTGATAAAAAAAATATATTAAAAAAAACTTTTGAAACATTGTTTTGACTACTGTTCATTTGTTTGCTTAATAAAATTGAAAAAAAAATAAATAAAAAAAAGACTTTTAGTCCATGAAAAATTTTAATTACTGCGTATTCCAGTAAATGAATTTTATTAAATGATGAAACCATGATTTATTATGACAAAAAGTTGAATTTATTGGTGGCAAACGCAAATCAAATTAAAGGTGAATAGATTGGATTGATTGAGAACTTTTGAAATAATAGCGGTACATTTATTACGCATATGTGTATGTGAATAAAAAGTTAAAGGCAAAAGACTATCGCAATTAAATTAAAAAAAATTTATTTACAGTTTTTAATGAGAAAATAAAATAAAGCAATAGATACAAGCAACACAGTTGTTTTGTTTATATATATTTAAAATATATAAGTTATGCATAAAGTCATTGGAAAAATGTTATGAAATATATACTTATAATGTATAGTACAGTTTATTGCATACTAAAGGTTAGCTGCGACTTGGTTGGTTCTAAAAATTTATTTATATTATAAGTTTTTAGGTCGTTTTTTTTATTATAACTTATGAACTACTAGGTTCAAAAATATGTAAGAAAAATAAGAAAAGTTTTCCACATATTACTATAGGTAAATAACAGGCAAAGAGTTATCTGTGTACCAAATTTCGAGTAAATCCAGCAATTTCAAGAATTTAATTTCCATTTTTTCGTATAGAACGGCCCATTCCCGAAAGAAAAAGAGTTGCCAAAAGTTTGTTAAGCTGAAGCTACCTCTGTACCAAATTTTATGTAAGTCAAATGATTTAAAAATAAACCGGTTTTTTGAATAGATCGCTCCTAGGTTTACTTCACGTCAGAAAAAGTGTTCCCACTGGTGATTTGTGCCCAACGCTACTACTGTACAATTTATTTTTAATTAATTAGATTTTATGGTTTCTTAGAAACGATTCCATTAGACATTTAATCGTCAAATTATAGCACCAACGCTTTGAAATGTGAGCAACTTACATTCTATATAAATTTTATTGACTTTCAACTAGAGCAAACTGCACAATAGATCATTCAATTAGAGTCGCAATATTAATCTCTATTATTTGCCTTGAATTTATTTGTTGCTACGAGTATTAAGCATATACGATGCGTTAGAATTTGCGAGAATGTCTACTGGAATATGTGAAATGAAAGCAAATAATGAAAATAAAATAAATAAATAAAAAATAAATGAAATTTTTGCTTTGACTTTCGATTTATTTATTCAGCGATAAATACATGTTAAGTAAAATTTATCCACACACATAGGTATATACGAGATACTAAAAGATCCACGAAAACGTTTTACGCTCGATTTACATAAAATCACAGCATACAAATTATAAAGTTCAACTCACAATTTACATACGTGTAGATATATTTAAGTGCAAAAACGCATATCGCGTCGTGCTACTTATCTGAATACAAACACACAAATACTTGAAGTGAAATAGGTATATGCATGGGTGTGCGCAATTGGGAGTGAAATTTTATTGGCAAGTACATGTATATATGTATATGTGAAACTAAAAGAATTGTAGAAGGAAAACTCTGACTAAAGAAGGTATGAAATTGTGTACTTTACTTTATATGTATGTGTGTGCATATGTACATTCGTATGCCTTAATGTTTGCAAAAGTCTCAGCATTTTTTCGTTTTTTTTACTTTTATACTTTAATTTTTCATTCTTTTCTGTCCCTGTTGTTGTTATTGTCTTGTAAAAAATCCCACACATGTGCACTTTTTATTTGTTGACTTCATCCTCTTTTTCTTCGTCTTCTTTTTCACCAATAAACACCATCTACAACAACTAAAAGTCAGTGAAACGAATGATGTGTGTGGATCTGGGTTTTGATTTTCAATTAACACGAATGTCGTGAAACTCAAAAGTGGCGGTAGCATAACACGTGAATGTTATTTTGAACTTTACTCCCTCACACATAGGTACACGCACTCACATGCATATAGAAAATTCAAACGTATGAAGTGCATATACGTATTGCAAATGTGCTCGTTAAGCTTTCATCGTAAGTGCAAACACAGTTACGAAATCCATTTCCAGGCATTTGGCTCAGTTGTATTTATTCCATCACAACATTCCATTCTTAGCATTTCGTGTCATTACATTGCAATAATGGCACGTACAAGGAAACCATTTACAGTTTTCTGAAGGGGTTTTTCTAATAGATTTACGCGCAAGTGCAAGTGTACATGTCTTACAGACATTTTAGAAAATAAAAAATAATTTTATCACTTTACGTCGTATTTGTTTTGAGAAATTTAAATCCCTTGAAATCGCAAAATTCTCGAAAATATGTTGCGACGGTAAAGATATTAACGATCTTAAAATAATATTTTTTTATTTTAATTTTATTTATTTAATTTGATTTAATTTAACTTAAATTTGTTTTATTAACGAGTACATTATTTTATTCAAATGAATATTATTTTTCTGGACTTTAGTTTGATTTATTTTATTTAAATTTAGTTTATTGGGCTTTTGTTTAATTAACATCATTTGTTTATTTTTTAGTTTAATTTTATTTAATTTTGCTTATTTTATTTTTCGTATTTTTTATATATTTTTTAATTTTATTTACTTTTCATTTTATTTTACTTCAGTTTACTTTATTTAATTTTACTTTGTTTTACTTCATTTTATTTTATAATTGTTTATTATTTTCTCTTATTGTATTCTATTTAATTAATTTTTTTTTATTAAATTATTTTATTTAATTTTTTTATTAATTTAGTTTAATTTATTTCATTTAATTTAATTTTATTTTACTCCCGTTTATTTTATTTAGTTTTACTTTATTTTACTCCATTTTAATCCATTTTATTTTATATTATTTTATTGCATGCATTTTTACTTAAATTTTCTTTAATTTATTTTAAATTATATTATTTTATTTTATTTTATGTTGATTTATATTAATTTATATAATTTTATTTCATTTTCTGCCTTTTAATTACATGTAATTTAATTTAATTTTATATTATTTTATTTAATTTTATTTTACTTCAGTTTATTTAATCTAATTTTACTCCATTTTATTTAATTTAATTTCACTTCATTTTATTTTATATTTTACTTTATTTCTTTTATGTTATTTTATTTGCTTTATTTTATTTTTTTTTATTTTACTTTATACCGTTTTATTTTATTTTGCCAATTTTTCTATATTACTTTTAATTTAAGTAATGTTTTTATTTTATTTTTTATTTTTTTTGTATTTTTATATGTTTTTTTATTCTATTTTATAATTTCATTTCATTTAATTTACTTTCATTTTTTACTTCATTTCATTTTATGTTATTTTATTTTGGTTTATTTTATTTGTTTATTTTATTTATACCATTTTATTTTATTTTGCCTATTTTATTTTATATATTCTTCTTAGTTTAATTAATTTTTATATTATATTTTTTATATTTCTTATATATTGTTTAAAATTATTTCCTTTTTTTATTTTATATTGTATTATATTTTGTTTTATTTCAATTTATATTATGTTATTTTATTTACCTTTATTTGTTTGTTTCTATTTTAATTAATTTTATTTAATTTTCATTTAAATTAATTTATTTTTATTTTATTTAATTTTACTTTTATTTTTTTATTTGATTTTTTATAATTAAACTTAAATTAATTTAATTTAATATTGTTTTTATAATATTTGAAATTATTTTATTTTATTTTTTTGCTACGTTATTTATGTGTTAGGTCTTCTTTAACGGAAGAGAGTGTACATGCGTAAAAGCTCAAGTTAGATATGTAAATAAATGTGGAGATTATTTGAATTGTAAATCTGTCAATTACTTTTCACTAACACCAATTCGAAAAATTTAAACAGCAATACCTATTCCGACGAGCAAGCATGCCTGTGGCTGAGGGCAAACTTTTTTTTTTTGGCAATTTCGACTCTGTGGAAACCCTTTCATAATTGGTTTACTACCAGTGGAATGCAACCCTACTGTATTCTCTTAGTTGACTGCTGAAAATAATTATGTGAGGGATAAATTCGTAAGGATTTGATCTTGAAGCGCTCTTTTGTCGTTTTGTTTTTTGAATGTTTTTGCGCTGTTATGAAAGGTGTGTGTGTTGTTATTTCGAAACCAAATTTGTATGGTATGCAAGGTTAGCATAAGTTTCTTCTTGTTTGAAAAGTATTTCTGAAATAAGATAAAATGAAAATTGGAATGCTCGCATAATTTGAAATTGCAATTGCTTGGGATGAGATGTTAGAGAAAGTTTATTCACATGCTTCACTCGATAATCTTGGAAATTTCATTTCTCCCTGAGCCGTATTCTATGTTTTGTTTGGTAGTTTAGACGTCAGCTGGCAGAGTTTAGGTAACAGTTTTCTTACAATTAAAGGTGATGTCAAGTTATGGTTATTCATTATGACAACAATTTATACCTGTGAAATGTTTAAACATATTTTATCAATTTTTTAGAAAATATTTGCAGGATTAATAATTTTTCTATAACAATAAATTGTTAAATAAATATTTTCATTATATTGTTTATGTAATATATGTAATATATTGTATATATATGTATATTATATAATACATACACTAGTGTTGTATTGCCCCTTTGTTAAAAATTAGAAATCAAAATATTTTTCCATTAAATTTCTTAACTGTTTGTTCCTGAAATAAAGTAGCAATTGAAAAACATCATTAGGTCATATTTCCACCATAACAACAACAAGTCTTGTTTACTAACTGTTTATTTGTTGTCATTTTTGCTATTTACTGTTAGTTTAACGCCCTACAAGCCTGTTTATCGACTAAGGTAGCCTTGTTGTTGTTTTGTTGTTGTTGTTGATATTGTCGCTGTCGTGTGCACATTTTAATATCGTAATTGACCAATGAATGAGCATTAATTAGTTGATTGCACGAGTGTCGCATGTTGACTCAAATTGAACGCAATAGAAGCGTTGTTATCAGCGCTGGAGGCAAAAAAATAAACAAAAACAAAAAGGAAATCCTCGAAAACGACGTATTGTAAATGTGGAAATGCATAACTGATAATCCTGTTGTTTAAATAATATAAGTACGTTATAGAAGATAAGTATGTTAGCTCATATAAAAGGATTAGGGGTGCATTTATAATCAAAAATTTTTCATACACGAATGCGGCATATTCTAGACAATTAATTTGAAATTAAAGTTCATTAAGTAGCAATCTGAACTATATAATCTGTTTAATAATCAGTTTAAAAATCTGGTATGGCTGTATTATTCTCCAAAATTATTTCCGTGGATTGACTTCTACTTTCTTACACTGGGTCATGCTAAACGCTTAATTTCAATTGTCAAACCGTAAATGGTCAACTAATATTTAGCTGTAATTTTCCATTGGCTAAAAATTTCATTCTTGTTTATTCTTGGTTTGCAAAGTTAGAAATTCGATATTATTCGGAAATGTATATGCGCATAAAAGCGTTGAATAAGCATTAAATATTGAAGAAAAAAACACCACACGGAAAATTTCGGACCTTTTAATGCGGTGCTGGCGTAAAATTAAATTTCTGACCTAAATTTTCCATTAATCTATAAAGTAAATGTGAAGAAAGTCAAACATCACAACATTTTATTGGCTTCAATGAAGTCTTAAGTTGATTCTTTATCAAGAAAGAAATGAAAAAAAGAAGAAGGACAATCATAGAGTGTTCGGCTTGTTTATTTGAGGGGAAAACTGGGCTAGACAACATACCTGTGCCTTGAGTCAAAAAGAAAATGACGCACATAAACTAAAAATTAAATTTTGGAGCTTTAAATTTAATTTATCTACCATTGTCCACTTCCACAATTCATCCTTAATAATTCTTATAGCCTTCCACTTCAAATATAATTGATTTAATTTTTTCCTCCCAAATTTATTTATGTCCCCATACCAATTATGAAAGTGTGCGTAGTACAGAAGAAGAAGAAGCTAAGTGCTGACCTTTGTAATTTTTGTACAAAATTTATATTTTACGGTTGCACTCGAGGTGATAAATTTGAGGAATTGGTAATTCATATTACATACAGTGATGTTTATAAGACGTACATATGTATAGATGTACATATACACGTATGCAGCTCTACCCATGTGCAATTTTATTGCTTTCATTTAGGTTAGAGTGAATATAAAAGCAGATATAACAGCGAAGCAGATATAATATAAAGAGAAAGCAAGGCGATAAACATTTTGAATGAAATTCAATTTATTTTGCAAATATTATATAATTTTATATTATTTGGTCGAGTTTCCATGTAAAATGGTGCTTAAGCAAGCAGAGGGAATTATACTCAAAATCTTATATGTATACATGTGTGTTTGCATTATCATATGTGTAAATACGCAGTTGAACTACTTAAATGTACTAGAAAGCAAACAAAAATATAGTTTATACATTTTTTAAACATATAATATTTATTAGTTTAGCAAAATAGTAATTTTTTGTTTTTACATTTAATTCGACTCCCTCACCGATTGGCATTTCATGGTTTTTCTGCAACCGAATGATTTTTTCCTCTTAAAATAATGTTCTAGTTCTAGGGCGACAATAAAAATATTCTACTGAATTTTCTTCTTAAATAATTTTTTAACAGAAATACTATAAAAACAATTTAAGTCGTTTATTGCATTACTGAAAAAATCTACTGATACTACTACTACTAAAAAATGTAATACATTGCACCATGAACCATGACTACCTATTTTAATTGGAAGCATGGTCAAGTAGACTTCCACTTAACGCAAGTGGACAGCTGCCATGGATGCTTTAAAAGCTATCTGCACCGCTTTCGCCATGAAGCGGATCCATATTGCGAAGTTTGCGTCCCAGACTGCAAGCTCTTCGCAGGACAGCGGCGAAGGCTGAACGAGTCTCTAGGCATCGATGTGATGCCAGAAACTCTCGTTAAAAGCGTGCTGGAAAATGAAAATGCCTGGATTATAGTTAGCAGAATTGCAGCTGATATAATACAGAATTTGCGATGGAGCGAGCAGCAGAGGCGAAGGCGCGATAACAGCGCACCAGAT
The DNA here is from genome assembly GCA_037013455.1 of Ceratitis rosa. NCBI lineage: Eukaryota > Metazoa > Arthropoda > Insecta > Diptera > Tephritidae > Ceratitis > Ceratitis rosa. The sequence continues at coordinate 33,261,729 of JAWMAG010000012.1, forward strand.
AACTTACGTACTGGTCCAATAGTGACGACTATTGAGCTATTAGCTCCAATGGCCTCTTGACGAAATACTGAAACGTAGTTCCTGGGGTTACCATACGGCCGAGGTGATTTTAGTGGGTTAAAGTCGTACACTGTCGGGGTTAAGGCTTTCGATGTTTTCCAGCTAAACACAAAAAAAAAAAAAATTAAACATACTTTAGCTGGAGAATAAATAAATAAATAAAAAATGTATTCTATTCCTATTCATTTGTAGGAAGTCCATCTAACAATTTTTACCAACAGACGTTTGTATTTGTGTTAAGAGAAGAGCTCACACCCGATTGAACAAACCATCGCAGTCTAAACACTTGACGTTTTCGCTTTTTTATGAATGAAAATTTATATAAAATAGAAAATTGTTTGTACATGCGCAGACAATATTTCTAACCTATCTTGAACGCGAACATGTTGCATGTGCTAGTTTGATGCTCGATGTTTGGGAAGTCATGATACGGTAAGTATGCATTAGGTTGGTTGAAAAAAATGTTATAATTTTGAATTTCATTTACATTATATAAAATAAAAATTAATATAATATTACATAATTATAAAAAAATTATACAAAACCAAATTAAAATAAAAAAAAATAAACAAAAAACAATAAAATAAAATAAAATACCATAAAATAAAATAAAATAAAATAAAATAAAATAAAACAAAATTTTCACAAGTTTCAATAAAAAATGAAACATAAAAATAAAATAAACAAAAAACAATAAAATAAATTAAAGCAA